>JALLAY010000196.1:0-19105 GCA_036939635.1 Cyclotella baltica | reverse complement strand
GGGTGCGACAACTGAATCAGATATGACCTCAAACCAGTCCTTAGTCACCTTCTCAATACAGCTCAAATTATATACATCTATGCTTAGCAATTCACCAAACCAAGTGAAAGTATCCCATCAATTCCCAAATGCCGCCCTTTTGACATCTCTTTTCGACCTGACAACAACCTCTGCACTGCGCCCACAACTGGGCAATGTGTCCTCTTGCAGAGACTGACTTTTACGTCACCATCACCCCCACTCAGTGGCATCTGTCTCCTTCTCAATCAAATAATGCTTCTGCTATCAAATCGGTCATTATTGCTAGTAAGCTTTTGGGTGAGAAGGAACAAAGAAAGCTTACACATGCGGGTATGTTGGATTCAAAGTCTTACTATGTTACAGGTAGCAAAATGATAGGCACCTCCTGGCAAACGTCATGGAACTCACCCTCCATGCCGTCAACCCCTATGGAAGATCGGAAACATCTTCCCACTTTCCTTTTGGTTCTAATGCACTATCACACACCAGCACACACCTTGCCTTAACTTTCATCCAACGAAGTAATTAAATACAGCCCATTTATTGGTAGTAATATTTCTTTCGTATTGATGAGATCATATTCATTTATGCACATATGATTTCTTATTTCCTTGCATGCAAATGTGCTGTCTACAATCTTACATACATGACGTGAATGTCTAAAGAATCTATGAAACTATGTAATCCAAAAACGCCAGTCACCAAACTGCCACCCCCCTCACTTCTCCAACTCCTTCACCTGCTCATCTAAACTACCATCCAAAATCCTCTTCTTCAACTCCTTATACTGCTCCAACGTCAACGAAATTCCCTTCTTCCCCGGTAATTCCTTTCCACCCTTTTCGTAAAATTCACGAATGTCAACGAGAACAGCCTTTTTCCACTGCCTGACCGTGACGCGTTTGGCCTTGCCTATTTCGAAGTATGCTTCGCCGTCGTCGTTGCGTTTGACAGCGTCGGTTTCTTCTTCGTCTTCTTCATCTTCGTCTTCTTCGTTGACTTGTTTTTTGGATTTCTTTGCCTTCTTCTTTTCGGGCTCGAAATCGTCGTCGGAGCTGGGCATGGTGATTTTTGTGCTGGCTGCTAAAAAGTGTGGTTGGTATGTTTTGTGGACGTGGAAAATGGAGGGTGTTGGAAATGACTGTACGATGATGGATGGAGATGATGCTGACAAAAGGANCAAAAGGAGGCAAGTTTGCAGTATTAACATTCAGCTACCATTCCTGGCCGTCTGTTGCTTCGATGGCGACTGCTGTTTGATTGGCATTTAACATTATTGCGCCTATCTTCGGACTTTGGAGTGTAGAGGGGATCTTGCGTAAAAAAGTAGGCTCAACTCCGTATCCCTAAAGCGGGCGTACCTAAGTGAAAGTATGGTAGTTAGTGGGCGCGTAGTAACAACAGTTTTCTAAATCTTAAGACCCGAAAAAACATCAAACATCGACAACCAAAACCAAAACCAACAACAATCTACAACAATCAACTATCAACTCAATCGGCTGAAAATAAAACGAACCCGACCCATAGTAGCCGCCACCACCTTTCTGTTGGCATCATCATTGTGTTCAAATCTTCTACTCTAACCACTAATCAATACATCTCAAAACATGAGAAAAAGACTCGCTCAATTCCGCAAACTCGGCCGCACCTCCTCCCACAAATGGGCCATGCTCCGCAACATGGTCACCAGTCTAATCAAACATGAACGTATCGAAACCACTCTCCCCAAAGCCAAGGAATTGCGAACCCTCGCAGACAAGGTGATTGGTTACGCCAAAAAAGACAATAAACGATACGGCCATCAACTCGCCCTACAGGTGGTACGAGAAAAACCAATGGTGACCAAATTAATGGAAGTTTTGGGGCCACGATATGCAGATCGTGATGGGGGATACACTCGAGTTATGAAACTTAGTCGTCCGAGGAGGGGGGATAATGCTCCAATGGCGGTGATTGAGTATGTTGATCGACCGGGAGAGATTAGGGCGGCTCGTGTTCCTCAGAAGAGAAAGGAGATGTACTTTAAGAACTTGGGGGAGGTATTGTCTCATGCTGGGATTAAGCCGGTGTCGGAACAACCTGCTCAAAATTGATTATTTAGGAGTTGATAAATTTGTTACAATATTATGAGCCGTCATTTAGCTTATGCGCCAAAGTGTAAGGAAGAGAACCCTGAGTTGCAGCCGTGTGCTTAATATTCACATCAGAAGAAATAAGTAATAAAAACATTTAAAAGAATGATGCTATGGTACAAATTTTCTGCTGTGCAATTGATTAGAATTAACTTCTGTGAATTATCTAGCAATCAAACTCCTGCAGGCAAAGATACACAACCTTTTATTCCCAAAAAATGAACTGCATTACCAAACCCCGTCCGTAGCACAAATTGAGTAGGATCATCACCACACAATGTCCAAAGGAGTTCACATCCCGCTCGTTTGACATTTGAATCTGTCCAAGTCATGAGGCGAATCAACTTCCATCGAATTGTTCCTTTCGGTGCATCCAGCGGTGCCATATTTTTAGCCTTCACTGGACCGTTTGATTGATTTCCCATTTCGGCCTTCACTTTATCCTGAAATACGCTTTCAGCCTCGGGAGGAAAGACTGCTTCCTTTACAATTTTGAAGACTGTAGAATTGGCTTGTGCAAGCTTTTGCATCACCAATAAAATAGGCACAACTGCAGCAGCATCTTCTGTGCTACTACCTGTCCTCTCAATAACAACTAGTGCCAACTGATGTGCCATGATTTCAACCAATGGTTTGATTGCACCGTTATCTGCAAGGTACCCCGCATATTCTGATGGGGCACTAAGGAGCAGTGAAACCACTGTAAGTTTGCATTCGTAAACCCTTGCATCTGAACTCGGTAATTTGAGCAATTCACACAAAAGAATTCCAAGCTGAGTCATGGTGCCATGAGCATATTGTGATTTTGACGAAAGTCCAGCATCCAAAGCAAATAAAGCACGTAGAATTTCCAACACTAATTCTGAACGACGATCTGTGATGTCTCCTGGAAAGGACTGATCACTACGAAACGCCCAAGACATGGTAGCCACAAGAACTTCTAATAAATCATGCTTTGCACCGTTTTCTAACGGTGTATCCATTGTCAACTGCTCTATTGCTGTGTTCATTTTAGCTATAGATGAAGGATATGCTAATATCAAATGATGAACATTTCGAACGATAGAAAATATTCTGGATAGCGGTTGATCTCCTTTCAGCAGCGCCTTCATCAACACACGGCAGCCGTCTAATGAATCTACCAATGTTTTCCTCGCTCTGACTGTTAATTCGTCGTTTCCGTATGTAGCTCGAAATAAACAAATGGATGCAAATCTAGCAACGTCGGGAAATTGGCTATCAACACCTTCAATGTCTATCAATTTCAAACACACAGACATCATCCCCTCGCTTTTCAGCCTTGCCGTTGGATTGTTAGCTATGTCATATCCCTCGTTTGATTGCAATGTTCCATTCCATCTCATGAATAGTCCTGCGGCTCGTAGCAATTCAGCAAGAAGAGTAAAATAATTTATGTCGTCTTTTTTTGAATCTACCAATGCTGACACCTCGTCGGCAGCTTTGAGAGATGCCTCTCCAGCCTCTTTGTCGGTCGACCATCCTTCCTCGCAGATTACGGAATACCCCAAAGCCAACAATAGTGAAAAATGCAATTTATTCCCGGCTACTTTCAGCAACGAGAATGAAGCTGATAGATTTTCGTCCTTAAACTTGAGACCGGGCGTGATGCTCAGCAGATCTTTTTCAATGTCTTCGTTCCATTGTTTTAAATTCGCCGCTATGTCTACAGGTTTTCTATTGCTAACATCGGGTGGGTCGAGGGCTGCGAGCAGGCGCTCGGAGATTTGTTCCGCCATGGTGTTATCGTTATGAGTTTTGATTTTTGATACCTCACGTGGCTCACGGCACCCTGAAAATCCCGTTTTCGGAACACCTTTCCTCTAAAAGGTCCCGTGTAAGTAACATAGGTAGCAAAAACGCTCACAAAAAATAAAGCCACCCTTCAACACCTTTGGCTTAAGATTTCAGATAATGGGTCAAAGTATCAAGACTGCAGGCTTCCTTCTGTGTGCCAATGGTCCAACCAGTTGTTGGGAAAGATGGATTCATTTACCATGTTCAGAGTTCACAACATGCTCTTGTTGGCAACATCACTATGATTTTTATGGCTTGATAATTCAGAAGAATCAACAATCAATCAGAAACCTCATAAAACTGGAAACAATGTCTCTAATCTGTTGTGTGATTGTCTTCATCTGCTTGGGAAAAATTAGACAACCTAACTTCATCCGCAGTGGGTACCTCAGATCTCCTCCCCTAGTGACAATGTGGTGTTCAACTTAGAAGTCTGGCTAGCAGTATATGAATGGGAAGCTCCTAATTTGCACAACATTATTCTTAAGGATATGTTTCAGTTCCAGCCAAACGAAGCAGCACCTGCTCCTCATCCTGCTGGAATTGGTGGTCCCCAGAGTTTCCAACTGTATGTATTATGCATTTAGAAAGAAGAGGTGTAGAATAAGAGGGTAGAAGAGAGGCGTCAGATCAAGAATCTCATACTGGGGTTTGCTCCTAATGTCTAGTGGTAGTGGTAACATTAAGTTTGATGGTACCACTTGAATGAATGGACACTGTGATCAAGACTTTGGCCCTGTGAGATGGTGTCAGTGCTGATAATATCCCAACTCCAAACCTATCAGTTGCAATATTCAATATTGCACCTGATAGCGTTAAATTACCTAGCCGTGGTATTAAATTCTATCAGATGCGTTCTTGGTGAAAAGTAAAATGTGAATCCTTTTCCGCCTTTTTTTCAATCGGCTGAAAGCAAGTTAAATTTAAACCATAAGTTTTGTCACTACACACAAATTTGTCTCTCAGTTTTCTTTGTTTTATTTTCTCCATATTGTTTGGGTGGTGATTACCAACAGCACAACAATACTATCAAGAACAAACATGGTTTAAGACTTTTTGCAGTCCCAAAACACAACTATGGCAATGTGATAATGGCTACAGCAACTGGCACTGACAGGAAGGCAATAGTGTCAGTAACAAACCTGCCAATATTAATAATACGACACGAAGCAAAATTTTGAATTTTGGGTGGTGATAAGAAATTAAGAAATAATAAAGAATTGTCTACTTCTCGCATCTCTTTGCACCTGTCAAACAACACATGTCCTGCTGCTTGCAGGACACAGACTTTAGGTCACAGTTACACAGTCTGTGTTCGAGATGTTCAAATGCAGTGTTCGTCAGCTGTGGTTGGTAGAACGGTCACCAAATTAGTTGGGGGTGTCTGTGGTTCTGGGGAGGAGTTTGGTTGAGGTTTGTTGTCCAGGTTCTTGATTTTGAAGGGAAGGGAGATTTTTGGCACAATTTTTTGAAGCAGATTTTTAGTACTATTCCATTGCCCCTAAAAGATTCAATAGATTCTTCTCACAAAAGTTCGAAACCCACTAATACGATCCTCTCTAATACTAATTCCAACGCACCAAGATTTTTGCACTCCCACCGAACTGTGACACTCCGAAGTCATGATATAAATCTTCTTGAACTTCTGCCAAAGTTTAGGTAAGTTCGGACCTAAAAATTGATGCGGCGAACCAGCCCCAACCAATCAAAAATCCAAAATCACGCGCGAAGACGAGCGACGACAGAATGATGAAGCCGCAGATGCAGAACTACAGAATGCAGACGGTGCCACAATTTCAAACTTGCTTGATAGGAGTGTCAATCAATCAAATGGATGTGGTGAAGGTGGAGCCTCTTCATTGAAGCCAAATTTCCATCGGAGTGCAGACACAAAAAGATAGTTTATCTGAAGGCAATCAAAGAAACATAATCTTGACATAACTGGAATCAGAATTAATTTGACATCAAGGTGTGATTTGTTACGGTCGGGATGCAACCAAGAGATCGTTCACGTTATAAACTTTCGGAGGGGACTCATTCCAATTGGAAGAGCGTATTTAGTGAACGCAAACGGCATCCGATTCATTCTTCGTAAATTTCGCCAAAACCTCACCTGCGTACCGTCTGCTCTCGTTCAGATTTCAAGAGTGGATTCTACCTTCCATTGCACTACTTTCACCAGGCGCATACCCAGCTCTCAAGAACAGACATCATGGCATCAGTTGAAATCACACCATCCATCATGACCTCTATATCAGCCCCTGACCTATCAAAACTCAAGCTACACTACGCCTCAAGCCCACCAGATCTAGCCGAATCAATCGTCTCCGACGACGGAATAGAAGAATCAAATATAGAACCAACACCCATCGAATCCCGTCGTAAACTCCAATGGGAATTCAAAGGCCTCACGCTCTGGCTTGAACTAGAAGAATTCAACAACGATCTAACCAACGCCATTTCCGATTTTTCGGCCAAGCATAACTCGCCCTTTATTCCCAAGCCTCACACTACGGCTATATACGGAATGGAACACCTGACGGCGGAAGAAGCCAAGGAGAAGCTTCAGAGTTTGAGGGAACGAATCGATCAGTGGCCAACCTTTGCCAAGCCCACGGGGGTGACGCAAGATATTGCCCAGGTTGGCCGACCGGGACAAGTTTGTAGTATTGCGTGGAGTGAATTGACCCTTTCCACGAATGAGGAGCACGAACGTGCCCTGGATGCTCTGTATGAATTATTTTACGGTGCCTCATATACTAGGGATAGGCCGTGGAAACCGCATAATAGTATTGCCTATGATAATCCGGAGGATAATACGTTGAGTTTGTTGGACACGGTGCTGTATGCAAGTAGGAATCCGTCACTGTTGGGGAAAGAGAGGAGGGTGGAGGCTATTAGTTTGTGGAGTACAGAGGGAAAGATGGAGGATTGGAAGTGTCTGGATCGGGTGAGGTTTTGGTAGATGGAAATGTTTACATATTGGGATTGTATGATAATAGAAGCCAGATCTAAAGAGGTGCAGGGGACAGGGGGGCACTGAGAAGGGAAAGATGATAGAATAAAGAGAAGCACATTGGGAACAGATTTGTGCTCATGAATTGAAGCAAAGCACTATGGATCATTAGACTAGCAAGAAACACCTCACTGATTAATAGACTTAGAGATCCACGCTTATCCATAAATCTACAATGTATGTGTCTCGTGTTATGACTCTTCATCAAAATGGGAGGCTTACAAATAGAAAACCAGTATTATGGAGCATAGCTTGCAGAATGTTGAATTATTTAGAGAACCGGAATTATTGATGTAGACCAATGATCGTGTTTCACTTTATGAACATGTATTTATGGAGTGTCTGCATCGATCCAAATTGGAAGCAATTCAAGAAATTCAGAGCATTCGATTTTAATTAGAGTTTAGAGTCATTCTTTATTGTTCTTTATCTTGGCAGAAGATAAGTAGTCAGCCCATTCGTCTGCACCCCAAGCACTTTCAGTATTCTCCATCAGGACTTCATCTATTACATGCTTTGGAGTGCTAACAACTCCAACAGAAAGAGCTTCCTTATGCTCTGTCCACGCCGGTTTAATCCCTAATTCCCAGTCATGCATGCCACTTAAGAACGAATCTCTTTCACCATCTTCTATCACACCACAACCTTGTGCTATATCGGCAAAAATTGCATCAACCTCTGACTTTCGGGCATCTCCTACAGCAGCATTCATATATATCTCTTGTTGAGAAAAACAGGCATTTACAAAAGTTTGTTTTGCCGCAGCGCCTTTTATCCCACCAATATAATTGACAGCGCATTGGGCTGTAAATGCCTGCGGGTGAAAAAGTAAACTTGTCAAGTGAACGGAGAATTCGTAGTCGTCACTGAATTTAGCTTTGATTGCTGATAATTGTTCCCAGTTTTTCTTTGAGTATGGACATTGGAGATCCCAGAATACTTTCCATGATTTTTTGGTGCTCATTCTAGTAAGATAATAGTAAAGGTTTTGCTTTGCAGATGTAAAAATTCAAGAAATGTATGCAATGAATGATGATGGGTTTGGCGTTCGAACCAGAAGAAAGCAAGAAACTAATTGATCTCGAGGTACTTACTAAAGGAGAGGGCGTTAAATGACTGATGACTTACTGATCACGGCAGTTGTTGTTGATTTTCATTTGGATCTTTGGATGTTGGGTTGCAAGTTGCTGCAAGACCAAAAACGATATCTTACCTTTGTTGTAAAAAAGGTTTTTCAACAGGAATTGAATCGATCCTTATATTCTATGTAAATATTACAGATCAATGAGATGTCAATAATAGTATCTTAGACTCTTAAAGGTGATCGAATCCTACCAACCCATCCTGCACCCGGGCAATCCAGCCGTTCGCTCGACGATCGATGCGGCCGGTTCGAGTTCGAGTTGTTAGTTGTTAGTCTCATATTATCTTAACAAATTGAGATTCAATCAGCCGTATCAACAATCTACCATGAACGAAATCCCAGAAACTCACGTCAGCCACGAAGCATGGACCAAGGTATGTGTAGCTTAATATCGCAGTTTGCAATTCGTTTGTCAGTCTAACGTCGTCGCCATGTCAATTTGGTATCTACAGGAAGGCCTTGCGATCATAGTCATCGGTGCGTCCGGTGATCTCGCCAAGAAAAAGACCTATCCATCACTATTGTCCCTATATGCCGACCATCTTTTGCCGGAAAATCTTATTATTTACGGCTACGCTCGTTCTAACATGTCTAGTGAGGATCTACGAGAGAAGCTTCGTCCCTACCTTGAGAAGAGTGGACAAGACGACAAAGTCATCAATAATTTCTTATCCCGTTGCTTTTACCAGTCTGGTAAGGGATACGGTGATGTTTCCAGCTGGCTCGCCCTTAATGAAAAGATTATTGATCTTGAAAAGGTGATTGCTAGTGAAAATGGAATATCAAAGCTCAATCGTCTATTTTACTTTGCTATCCCACCGAATGTTTTTGCCGAGACGGGGGAAGCTATCAAGTCTTCTTGCATGGCGGAGAAAGGATTTAGTCGTATGATTGTTGAGAAGCCTTTTGGGAAAGATTTGGAGAGCTGTAAGGAAATTCTGGCTAGGGTAAGATGAAATCAGAATGATTGTAGATTTGTATTCGAGGCATCACTTACCTTGCATTTTATTTGCATTTTGCATCAACAGCTTGGTCAGCATTTTGACGAGACTAACTTATTCCGTATCGATCATTATCTTGGCAAAGAAATGGTGCAGAATCTAATGGTAATGAGGTTTGGCAACATTTGGATGGATAATATTATGAACCGAAACAACGTGCAGTGCATCATGCTCACTTTTAAAGAGCCCTTTGGAACTGAAGGTTAGTGGACAAACATCCTAGTTTATTTCACTGCTTGCTCTTGCAATTGTCAACCTCATTTGTCGCCCTTCTCGTTTCAGGACGTGGAGGGTACTTTGACCAGGTATGTAATTTCATATACCTGATTGTAACTGTATAAAAGTTTACTGGTTACCCAATTATGTTAAACTGACTTTTGAATTTACCTGTTTGTTCAAGTATGGAATCATTCGTGATATCATCCAGAACCATTTGCTTCAAACCATGTGTCTACTTTGCATGGAATGCCCCAATAAGGTATGCCCTTCTCTTGTGCAATTCGTACATGTTCTTATTGATGAGCTCTAAACTTAGATGTGTCTCTAATTTGTAGGTAGACGGCCCTGATGCAGGAGAGAAAATCCGTGATGAGAAAGTTAGAGTACTTGAAGCCATGCCTCCTGTAACTCTGGACGAAGTATTCCTGGGGCAGTATGAAGGATACCATGACGATGAAACCATTACAAACAAAGATTCGAACTGCCCAACTTTTGCAGCGGTTAGGTGCTTCATCAACAACCCAAGGTGGGCAGGTGTGCCTATTTTGTTCAAAGCAGGGAAGGCTTTAAATGAGCGTAAAGCGGAAATGCGTATCCAGTTTAAAGATGCACCTGCAGGTGATTTTTTGTTTGGGACAAAGGTTCCTCGTAACGAATTAGTAATCAAACTTCAACCTGATGAGGCTATCTACATGAAGAGCAATATCAAGACTCCAGGGTTTTCGTCGGCTCCAATCCAAAGTGAACTACAGGTACAATATGACACACGTTACTTTCAGGAGAAAACAATTAGCAATCCCGATGCCTACTCCCGTCTTATACTTGATGTTCTCCGAGGAAAGTCGGCTTCCTTTGTGCGTTCAGATGAGTTGATCAGGGCTTGGGAAATCTTCACCCCTGTGCTTCATCGAATTGATCGCGAAAATATTCGCCCCCATTTGTACAAGACTGGCTCCAGGGGCCCCGCTGAGGCAGATGCATGGATCAATAGCAAAAGTGGATACGTGCGAAACGACGATTATGTTTGGCAACATGGCAATATTTGCAGGAACTCTAACCTTTGAGTGTATAATTGGTTGGTTGGTTTGGCTTAGTAAGTGCAATGATTGTACACTCTACTTTAGAGTCACGAGGCATACAGCCCTGTTAGGCCTGCAGACCACAAAGATGCATAATGAGATGATAAATGTGGTGACATCATCAAATTCAGTTGGTTAAGAAATAGTCTGCTGGTGTAATACATAATAATAGTTAACAGTCATTTTTTATTGAAATTTACAATCACATGTGAAACTCGATCTCTGCTGACTTCTGACATCCTCTAATAATCTAGGGCTCACATTCTCGTGTGTGGCATCAAATGGCTTAGCAGAAAACTGTGATATTCAAGTTTGACTTTTTTGGTAATGTTTTAGACAAAAACTTTTTGCAGTCAAAATACTCATAGCTTTAATGGAATCGTCCAAAAATTACTCACCGGCTCCCAGCTTTTCAACACTCTATGGCGGAGATTCAAGTGCAATTTTCAATGTACTCCTCAGGCCATTAGCAGCTTCACGAGCTGCACAAGGTAGTGGCCTGGTGGCTAAAATGAAAATTACATGAAGTGCAATTTCCTATTTAAAACCAACACATCTCAGAGCGCTCAAATGTGTTTAGGGTCATGTTTTCGCAGATGCCTATGTCTGGATATGTTTTTTCATCTGTAGCTGTCTGTAGATGTTTTTGACAAATTGGTATGTAATACTTCCCTGGTCCTTTCAACTCTAAGAGAGCTGTTTGGTCTTGAGGCACCCAATGAATCTGACAATTTGAGTAAGTTTGAGCGACAAAATGAAGGATGATAGAATTGTTGGAATGCCTCTTGAGGATGTAGCACCAGCTACTTACTGATTAGATTTTCAGGGTATATATGGAAGGCTCTCCACTCCACCACTCCCAGAACCTCTGAGACTGTTCTATTGGGTCATCACTCTAAGTTTGTTCTTGTACAATTGTTTTTTAGCCTTAATATCCAAGCCAGCACCATCTTCCTCGGCTCGCTCTACAGTATTTCAGAAATACTCTTCAGTAGATCTGACTTTTAAGTCTTTTTATTCATATTATCAACAATGCCTTGCCCATCTTAAAAATTCGTCAAAATCAAACTCTCTCAGTCTCAGATCCCCAACTGCAAGTTTTAATGTCTGGCAATTAGAGTATTCAACACTCCTACAGCATGATAGACACCGAACATTTTTGCAAGGTTGCCATTAGGAATCAAAAAACCTTTATAATTGGTAAAGATTTGTACAGCAACATTAGTAGGAAATATCATTGATGTGTCAGCTGACATTCAAATGTTGCTGGGCCAAATTGCAACATTGTGACTGAATCTGACATAATCTGGGACTAAGTCATGACATGTCAATTTTTATGTCCATGTCGATGCCACCAGCTAATATGTTGTGACATGACAATTTCTACTAAGACAGCAACCTTCGGCACTTTTGCGAAAGACTTCTTTTGTGATTAATTTACCCTCTCTGAACTTCATAAAAGCATTTGGGGCTGCAAAATAAATAGCTTACATTTCTTATGTAGTAACAGAAGCCTCATTGACTTCATCAGATAGTGCTTGATTTGGTTGGTCTTGGGCTGTTGTTTGACTGTTTGGGTTTGTTGTGACAGCCTGTTTTTTCAGTACTCAAAATTATTCAAAAATAGTTGATGTATTTTACAGTGTGGCGGGTCCTGGTAGAAACTGTGTGTCCAGTTCCTTGACTGTGACGAGGCTAATAGTTTCTAATTTAAGATGTGTTAATGTCTTCTGGGCTCATGAAGGAGCATGCATAGCTTAAATGAGTGCAGTATTTGGATAGATGTCCATCATGTAATCATGATCAAGAGAGAGTGAACTGTATAAACTTAGATGAGCAGAACACATCAGGATAATGCAGGAACCCTCATGTTGATAAAGGTGACATTGATTTTAAGTGAAATTTTGCAGTGATAAAAGGACATGTTAAAGAAGCTACGAGAATAACGTAATACAACTCAATTGTTGATTTAATAGTAAGAAAGCTAATATCATTAACCTTGCATGAATGCTCCCAATCGCTGACCCTCCTAAAATTACCACATGTATTTGTACTTAGAAGAAAGCTACAACTCCATCACGTTCCTTGCACGCAGTCCCATCTTCGCATGCTGTGTTGTTATCAATACAAGGCTCTCCATTGCGACAAGATAAATTACCACTCCTATTGCTTTGAGGCTTACGGTAAGTGCATCCACCGCTCGAGTCACTGCAATCATCATCGAACTCGCATTCAGAACCATCACGGCAGGTACAAGGACGGTCGCCTGGGCCAATGCATGCATATTCGTCATCGTTGGACGCTACAAGTTTCCTGAGGTTGCTCTTGTCGGGATTGGCTGCTGCGATGGCGAATGCAGTAAAAACTTGGGCAATAGACAGGAACTTCATGATGAACGGTTGTGATTATTTTGTCAAGGTGGGTAGTTCGATTGAGGTCTGATAGCGTGTAACCTGTGTTAAATTTATGAAAGAGGGAGATCATGATTGATCATTGATCACATCACATGTTGTTGTCTTCACGACCGAGGAACTCCTTCTTTATGTCATTCAATGTAGCGGTTCCTATGTAGAAGCCACAAATTCCTCTTTATGTCATCAAACTTTATGTCATCAAACTTTATGTCATTTCATGTTGTACCTTTAAAAATTTCTACTTTTTCTTGACACCTACCTCAATACTGCACAAGAACCAAGAAGTTTCTGTGGGTTATCTCTTGGTCTAAAGGTATCTGGGGGTCTTTCAACCTCCCCATCCCCACTCCCCACGCACACAGATCGACGATGGCGAGAGGCTGTGAGTTGAGACAGGTTGCTAGTTGAGACCTTCTCGCTTCCATCACCGTGTCGAGCACCCTTGATCTTCACTCACAGCCTTATGCTCTTGACAGGGGTGAGCCGCGCAACACACTGGGCCAACACAACAACAGCAAGCAACAAGTAATGAACAGTTAGATGGGCGAGGAGATTATGATTGGAAACAGCTCTATGTTTAGGCATTCATTGCCTCAATCTCGTTTAGGAACAAGCCACTCCTCCCTCAAATCTTACAATGAAGCAGTTGAACGAATGGGTCGAAAAAATGAGTCTCGTGTTCCCAGCGAATTCTCCTTGGTCGTTCTTCTTACCCAGCAACAACATCCGAAAGAAAACAGCAGCAGCATTAGCATACTATTGGGAAAGAAGCTTCGTGGATTCGGGAAGGGGTTTTACAATTGTTTTGGTGGAAAATTGGAGAGAGATCTGGATGAGCATAATTATCCTTATCGAGGTGCCGTTCGTGAGGTGCATGAGGAGACTGGGATAAATGTTCCTTTGGAAGTGATGGAAGACGGTTACGTTGGGACGCTGAACTTTTCATTCGATGATTGGGAAGTTAATAAGGCGATGAAGGTGTATCTCTATTGTGTTGTTATTTCATTGTCTCCACAAAAGGCAGATGATGAAAATCACAATAGAACAAATCCTGATGGATCGAGAATACTTATAGTTGATCCAGATGATATCAGAGGATGCGATGAAATCAACCCAGTCTGGTTCAATGATGTATATGATATTCCGTTGCACCAAATGTTTGCTGATGATAGCCTTTGGTTGGTTATGCTATTGAGTCACTATGATCATGTCTTTAAAAGGGGGACATCTTTTTCAGCTGACCAAAACCTAACTCGGACGAAGCTTATGTTTGATTCATGGTTCCACTTTCAATCTGGCGGTGCAGATACTAATACAATTCAGCATCATTACATAAAAATGGGTGAGACATCATCACCTGACACCAAGTTTACTCTTGAAAAGCAACTCTTCCATGCTCTCCATTTAAATCAAATACATAGTCCCTCAATTAAAGAATTTAAAGAAAACTGGGCAATGGCAAATGCAGTTAGGCGATTCATAAATGACAAAGAAAGAATTGAATACGTGATTGATGTGGCAGGTGGTCATGGAGCCCTAGGTAAGAAGGAGAACATAAATTGTGAACCACCAGTCTAGGTATGAAGCTAACTTGAACAATCACTCAAATCAAATATTCTAATAGGCGCATTGTTCCTTATTTTGGCTAAGAAATGCCACACTGCAACCGTGATTGATCCTGCGGTAGTCAAGGGTAAAGATGGTATCCAGAAAGTGTGGAGCTCTTTATGGAACTCATCCACGAACAACGATGATAGATCGAGGCACAAACAATTGAAATACCGCCACGAGTGTTTGCGCACCGGATTACGTGATGAATTGGACAAAATTTTAAATGGAATGGACACGACAAAACCAACTAAGATACTTGTTGTTGCATGTCACGCATGCCAACACCTAACAGATGAAACAATGCAAATCGCATCAGAATATGGCGTAAACGTTGGTGAGACAAATATGAATACCTCGTATCAATCCATAAGAATATGGTTGTTGTCACTTACCTTACAACTTGAAATTTGCTGTTTTTACTTAATACAACAACTTTATTCCCTCTGGACAAGCTTGCATGCCATGTTGTCAGAAGGATCATGATGGGTGGTGGAAGATATCAGCCAAACAAATGGATGTGTCACTTGGTGCAATGATGGACCTTCTATCTGCTGGCAAAATGATGGCTTGGGAAACAGGGGCTAAAAGAGGCGTGAGGTATCAGGTAAAAATGAAGTTAATAGATGAAAAGATCTCGCCTCTGCAGAATAGAATTATCTTATGTAAGGCTATGGATAGAGATGATGATTGTGAAGATGCAAAAACGGAGCTTGCCCATGCTAAATTGACAAAGGCATACAACCGAGCTCATAAACAGACAGGTCAAAGTCACAAGAAGCAAGAATATAGGGGAGAAAACCAGATTGCTGCCCATGATCTTAGTGGTGCAGTTGCAAGCGTAGCCTTGAAAACACATGTAGCATCTCTGGTAACTGGATTCTGCATCGGAATACTGGTTTCATTGGCTATAACAAATAAGTCAAGAAGGAGCTAGTAGATTATGCTTATTATACTGTACTGGCCTGGACACATAATAATGATCTACATCTATTTCATTGACCACCTAACACCGAAAAGTATCTCACATCAACAACAACGTAAATCTATCCAACAAGCTCAGTATGTGAACTCTGATGGCCACGCTTGCCTCCAGGTAGAGCGCATGTCATCGCTGAGCTTAGGATGGTTAGTCTGGAACTCCGCGGGTGCCTCTGCGTAACATACAATCACTGTGTTCACAGCAGAGCTAACGAGTGTCATACTGAAGGAGGAATAAGAGAAGACAGATACGAAATTGAGAATGAATTGAAACAAAAGGGATTAAAAGTCTTAAACTTATCGAGATAACTCACAGAGTGCTTGTTAGTACTGTTCCGACAATGAACCCAATGCTACAGAACATATAAGAGATATGACGTTGAGAAGGACGTGAAAATATTAATAAGAAAACTATTTGGAAATTCCACTCACAAAAATGCTGCGGCAGAGGCCCCCATCTCACTCCCGAATACCATGCCCTGTGCATGGGCTATTGCCATAGCAACTAGCCCAGTCAGTAAGCCAACAGCTGCACTGAGCATGGATAAAACACTCTGAGCAAGATTGTCAGTAATGATGGTTGTCCAGCCTCGAGTGCGAAATAACTCAAGGACATTTTTCCCAGCTTCAAGAAATGTGTAACCATAGATTCCAACAAAAACGTAGGCCCTAATGTGAGGTCAACAGGTTAACACAAAGAGGAAATCAAGTCAGCAATGAATTTAATGTTTTGTTTTTCGAATATGTCCAACATACCATGTGTTGAAATACTCAATAATGTCTCTTAAACATGCAAGGAGACACTGTGCAATACATAAAATTAGCCCATCACTCTCCTCTCTTTGATTTTTAATAACATTTTCCAAAGCTTCCACAATTGCAACTAAAAGACTTCCCATACAAATGCTTCCAAATGAGCTTGTGATAGATCTCAAATATGAATCTCTAACAGCACTGGAGCAGAAGCCTGATGCCTCTATTGGAACAAACCACCACGTGCCAACTGTAATAAATGAATTAGAATGCAATTTGTAAGATTGACTATGGCTCAAACCAATTGAACCAGATGAAAGTACTCACCAACCCCGGCAACTGTGACATGCACCGTGTTTCTGATCACAGAACTCGTCCAATAAAAGCTCAAGAATAAGAAGAATAGAACAACCCCATTTGCATTACTTTCGCAAACACCTTGTCCATCACATCCAGATGTTACGTAGATTGTGCTCACAAACGAAATCATCCACCAGGTACTCCATCCAAACATTAGAAGTAGTGAACCATATGCTAAAATTGCTAAGCCCAGATTTGAACGGACAGCAGTTGTTGCTGTGACGAGATTACAAGCTGCAAACGGGATTCTCCCCCACACAACGTATGCGTACCAAATAGTCATGGCAGTAAGAAATATTCCCATTACTGCAGCAAAGGGAGATAGGAATAATGATCCTATAGTAAACTTGAGATACGTCGAATTGATTGTTAATAAGAAGTTTCATAAACAGTCGAGATGGAATCTAAGACATCAGAAGCTTACCAGAGCCACCGTCGCAATATTGAAGAGCAGAGCAAACTTAATCAGGAACTGGGCGTGTCGAATCATAAACGTCAAGGCGAGAGTTGAAATAACCAACGCAACACCAGCTGAAATACACAACAGCATCATCATTGCCCCTACATCATCACTTCCAATTGTTGTAGCATCAAAACTGTACGCATCACTTTCTCCTTCCCCTTCCCCTTCTAGCTGTCGTTGTCCGCCAGCATTAGAAATGTAAGATTGTGCATCTTCTGGAATGTAAGACTGTGCATCATCAGGAATGTAAGACAAAATCCACGAGAGAACCCTAGCAGGCACGCTACTATTCTCTAAGAAATTTCGTACTGTCTCTACCATCCACGAGAGCACCGAGAGAACCGTACCACTCAAACTACTGTCACTGTCACCGTCTTCCTCCTCCAAATGTCGTTGATTATACCCATGACTCTCTGCGACCTCCATAGCCATCCTGGGAGCGAACGACGCAGCTGTCCACGCCATTACTCCCAAATGGACATAAAATAATACAGCGAAGGCGGCATCATTACATCGTTTCGGTTGATGCTCTCCCTTGGTCCAATTTCCTCCGACGGGGTCAGTGTTGTGCGTGGACGGGACTTGTGGCGCTGCACCGACGCCGTGGGTGACATGGTTGTGATCGTAGATCTGGATTGGTTGTACGGGTACTCCTTGGACGACTGGTGGGGTTGTTTGGTTGTAGTTGTAGTAGGACGCCATGGTCGGATTCAATTCTGTGAGTCTTCTGTGAGGTGAGGTTGTTGAGGTTGGACTGAAAAATTTAGGCGACAGGTCACCCTTCGTCTCTCTTTCTTGTTTGGCGATTTAAGGCTGTAATAAATTGGCATATTCTTTCCTTAAAAATTGCGAAAAATAAAAATGGCTTATTTAGACTCCATTAAATGAGGAATTGGATAGACAAAAATACCTTAACGGAACTCCCAACAACCTCTCCCAACTACTACATCCGTCCCACACTATCCCACCGGACAAAAGAGCAAACCTCCTCGAACAATGATAACATCATGAAACCCACCCGTCTTCTAAGCACACTAGCAATGTCATCAAAACAGTTCGGCGTGGTACATAAGATACCACCATCCGCAGTGCCGTCAGTTTCATTTGATGTACATAAAATTTATACTGGACCAGACGGCAAATTTCCAAACAATGAGTTATACCCAACAATAATTTACAAAGATGCATTTGATGGTAGTGAAAACGAAGGGAGGCGGTTGATTGTTGAGAGTGGAAAATGGACTGAACCTTGGGTTTGGGGGTGTGTGCTTTCCATGTTTTAATGAGGTGAATTTTGGCTGTCATTTGCGTATTTGCATCTCACTCGTTTATGGTTCGATACTTTCCAATTCTCTATCACCAGAATATTCACTTTTCATCACTACCATACAAAAGCATGGGAATTGTTACTATGTATACGTGGATCAGCCTCTATTCAAATCGGCGGTGATTCAGGGCCGTCCGTACCAGTGTCTCGGGGTGACTTGATGTTAATACCACCCGGAGTGGCACACAAACAACTTAGCGAAACTGGTGGGTTTAGTTTATTAGGCTCGTATCCAAAGCAGAATTTTGATGGCAGGATTGATACGTGTACAAAAAGATCTACAGATGAGGAACAAACGAGGATTGAAAAGTGTTACGTTCCAAAAGAGGATCCGATATTCATGTTAGAAATTCAACAATTGTGCAATAGCGAAAATGCTGAATGATTACACCATGACCTCATCATGTGGGATCCTAAATTTAACAAATTGAAAACTGTTCTGAAAGTATTCAATCCACTGTCATAGAAAATTTCAACCACATCGAAGCTTGATAGATGACTCAGACAAACTCTGAGTTCTATGGAATGTACTATTTAAACTAAATGCCATTGATTGATGACATTTTGATCTTAGCACTTTGGTCAATCACATGCAAAATAAATTAGTGCCTGGTACCAATACTGTCCATAAGATCTTTTTGCTCTATCTAGATGGATCCCATACTCTTCAACAATTACCATCAAAAATAAGGCATCTTCATGTGTAAAGTCAACATGTGGGTTGTTGTAATGTTGTTAAAGTTGCAGCTTTATTGTGCCACTGCTATGTGGC
>JALLAY010000195.1:0-18911 GCA_036939635.1 Cyclotella baltica | reverse complement strand
CGTTGAATGCTGGAAGACCCAGGGACTACTTGAAACACCTCCAACTCCTTGATGTTCAAAGTGAGGTAGCCGCCTGAAGTGTGTTTGAGTTGTTCTAGAGGGGAGGCGTACGTGTTACCAATATTCAGATTAAGGTTTCGACCTTGCACGTAAAGATCATGGTTTCCTCCAAATGTTGGGCCTAATGATTGATGTGTGAAAATGGCATACCCATTATTATTTCCCTTCAACATCATCTTGGAAGGAGGATAAGCATCAGTTTTCGAAATTGCAAACAGGAATGCCTTGTTGGAATGCTGCCATTTATTATTACTCTTCCAATGTGCATCAGAGTAACCACCTACGATATGACCTTCATTAGTCTCCACAATAGTCAAGGTTGGGCCCTTGTTGTCACACCTTGAGTGAAAAGTTGCATCGTTTTGACCATCACGAGACGAGCGGTAAAGAAGAGTCAAGTCCCCTCCTGAGTTATCTTCATCAAGCCATTTATGTATGAGATTGGCATCGTTATGCTTTTGAATGATCTTGCTATCTGGTAATTCAATTGGAGAAACAACTGTGGGAATATGACTATCTACCTGTAGATAAGCCTCTGTGGACACTAGCCTTTTGATTATAGGGCGCTCAGAATAGATGTTCGGGGCTCATTTCGCCCCCAAATCCGCCCCTTTCCCAGCCCTTTTCCCACGTAGGAATTAGTAGAATCTGCTGGTACAGTGACGTCATAACTTTAAAGAGTACATAGGAATCAATATGGCTCGGCACGGCTCAACTGCGAGCCTCTGCGAGCACACATACGGAGCACACTCCTCATAAATCAAAACCAACTTCGTGGGTCAATCCGAACAATGAAAATGAAAGCCTCGGCCATCTACTCTCTTATTCTCCTTTCAGCAGATACGTTTATCGTCGCTTCCCAAAAAAATTTGCCTAACAAAGACGCCCAAGCCGCAAGTACTGATGCAGACGCACCTGACAGCAAGATTGCAAGTGGCCTCCGTGGAGTGTCTCATGTAATTCCTTTAGAGGACTACATGAAAGAGGCAGTGTTGATGAAAGAAGGGAATGGTTGTAAGGAAAGTGATGCAATGTGCAGAAGACATAGTGAATGTTGCAGTAACTATTGTGACTGGGGATTTTGCTCCTAATCGTAACAAAACTCACGTGTTGTACTGTGCCATACCAACGGGGTAAACAAAAAAATTTCAAAAGAAGGTGACAGTGTATGGAGTCTTTCAGCTGAGTTCAATTAATGATGTTTATTTACCTAACTTAAAGTAGCATCTCTAATTTCTCGTCAGTTTAAAGTAGAATGGTTTTGGAGAATTTTATGTAGAAACACTCTTTTCATTATTTTGTTCTGAGCCAATCCGAGCCCTTTATTTTTCTCACTTGCTGGCAAACATAATTATTGAAATTGTGATGTATAGCTGTTTTCTATTTGTCTACTTAATTAGGAGATAGCATACTAGTAAGACAAACTGTGAAAGTAGAGCTTGGAGACAGCTCTAAGTCGAACGTCTTTGCCGCGGGCATGAAAATTAGAGCATCAATCAAACAAACAAAACTGACCTATTTGACCCAGTCATATTGCCGCAGCATCTTGTCGTCTTCTGTCTATTTCTTGAGCCATCATTGCTCATGGTGGCTTTCACTGTGATGTTTAGAAGACAGTTGCAGAGGACATATTAGTAATGATCTCAGACAAAAAGAAAGCACAACATGAAGAAGATTTCAGCATCAAGTCAAGCAAATGGTCTCCGTGGTGCCTTCGCCAATACTGGCACTCAAACTGTTGTTGAATTAGACACAAATGCCTGCCAATTATGCTGTTGGATTGCCCACCACAACTGATCAAAATGATACCAGGAACATTAGGTTGTTGAATTGCCGATCACAAGTCAATGAGAATGATGTTCCCTGTTTGAAACAGAGGTGGAAGACTTGCATGTACAACTTTCACGAAGAAGAAAGTTACCGAGGACAAGTGAAGAAATCAACCAATGAAGTAGTTGCCGAATATGCTCAGTCGAAGAAAATGGAAGAGGAAGAAGGAGGTGTCAGGGTTGAGAATGTCTAAATCTGTGCATGAAGTAGCTTTAGATGGCATAAAAAAGTACCATGTCATGAATCAGAGAGCTGTTTGCTGTCATCCGGAGATGCCTGGAAAATTGAAAACCGAACCTTGACATCAACCTCCTACACCTTTGGGAGTTTTAATAGCTTTTGATTACAGATGAATGCTGCATTTTCTGGTCAAGCTATCATGACAATGTTTACAATGATCCGTCACTTACCTTACCTTTTCAAAATGTTGTTTTACTATACACTGATGTAACAAACCACTTAGACGGCGGTTCTCATCTGAATTCAACTTGTAATACACCCAGTTATTTTCAAAAGGCAATACCAAGCTTTTATATCCTATCTCATCATAACTGTAACCCCATCAAGTTATACAAACATACATCTAACAGTATTTCCAATTGGAGCTTGTCAGAGAATGGTCTTACTGCTCAAAACAACATCAAAATGTGTTCAGTATGCCCCTTGTTATCACGGAGTCGATCCTGTCCAGATAGCCCGGAATATCAATTACACTGTTTCACGAACGTCATTATATTAGCCATTGCCACAAATCATAGCTTCCTATGGTGTTAATATTCTGCACTCCACACCTGATATAAATAATGAATACAAATGGTCCAATGCCGAGAGCAAGCTTAGATTGTGATGCAATATGCACCTGGGATAAAAGAGTATATGTTGACTTGCCAGAAACCCCAAGCCCAAGAGCCAAATTGTTTCCTTTTTATACAGATGAATGAAAAACACCATGTGATACAAAAATGAAACTCCTCCCATGATATGAATTGGACGACAGGTAGGTCTTGATCCAATATGCATTCTCGAGGGCCAAGCTGGTAATGCAATATAGAATAAATATTTGGTACAACCAACAAATCTGAAATAAGTCCAAAAAATCAAAGCGAATGGTGTCTACTTCTTGTATGGGTTATATTCGAATCACTCTTTACAATCTGGGAGAAGACGTCACATATCATACTTATTTTCTGCATCCACACCATTCCGACGAAGGAAATGGTGGATCCTACACTTGGCCAGAAGAGTTGTATCTGCACACATTTGACATTTATACTAATGCATTGCCCATCTTATGGCAGACCGTCAAATTTCTCTTGAAAAACTATCCAAAGTCATGCAAAATTACCCATACACGGTACAAAGTGTAACCAACCATAAAAATAAAACATCACAATCAAAAGAACATGGTTCATTTTCTGGTGTGCAGTCTTGGAAAGATTGGGTATTGGGTATAAATACATGCACAGAAGTTAACAGAAGGGCTTACTTGAGGACAAGTATGTCTTTAGATAGAGAGGTGACTCGGACGATGATATGTACTAATCCTAGGACAGAGTGGAGCTTGGAACAATAAGGACATGTCTCTACAGAGTTTGTGTGAAAACCTAAATTCAGGCATTCTTCTTTTAAGTTGTTTGTTTTGTAATTATAATTTTGTGAAAAAAAAAACTATTTTATAACATGTTAATGAATATTACACTGCAGGATTTTATCCAAAGGAGAGGGAATGGCTGTTCAATCTATGTCTATAATATTCCACCCTCATAATTAATGCCAATTTTCAATTTTGACAGTGGGTCTTACTAGCAATTTGGCTGTTAACTGAGGTAGTTTATGTTTATGGTAGCTTACGAAAGTAAAATTGTTCCGTTTTGTTTAGCACATGGTAGACGTACCGTGGTTGTGCTTATTTAGCGCCTTCAGCCTATGCTAGGCCTGCACTGCCAACCACATAGGCTGAAGGCCTCAGAATTATCTTAATAAATGATATGACTCTCTCACAACAAAACTTTCCCTCATCCTAAAACAAAAGCATTCAGGCTAGGCAATGACACCGACTGTTCATCGTCAACAACAATCTCATACGCAACTCCGTCAAATATGTATCGTATTGTCAACATACTAGAAATGTCTCCATCATATCCGACAGTTTTGGTTTTGCAGTCATCATTTTGATGGCTGGTCTGTCCAAACCCAAGATATGCAAGTAATTCATTCACACAATCAATCATTGTATGATACATGCCAGAATCTTTCTTGTACTTTTCCTGTGCACGAGGATATAAATCATAAAATCCGAAGAGCATTCGCTTTGAGTATGCAGGTAGAATCAGTTTTGAGTCCTGAACCCAAAATTGCAAGGCTGTAGCAACATCAATAAAAGTTCGTCCCTTCGAGGGATGATTTGACAACCATTCATAAGTTGCACTAAGAATGACAAGTCCATCCACAGATTCTTCATAGTCCATTTTTGCTTTTGCAATATGCTTCATAATTTGTATCTGTTGTGAAGAGTTCACTTTGGCATGAGACGAGTGCATCCACTCCTGCTCCTTAATGACACATTGCTCTTCAGCTACTATTCTCTCATGTATATTGGGAGTATCCACCTTTTCACTTGACTCATGTCCTAAAAATTCACCCAATGTTTCATCAATCAAATAAGAAAGAGTTGACAGAAATAACATTATATTCCAGTAGTTCGGTGCCATGAATGCTGCAACAAAGATTGGTATAGTCAATGACAGCTCTTGTCGATCATATTGAAACAGCCAAGTTAAACCGCTAAGGCCAACATGAGACATTCCTATTGATAGTGATGTAGTGTCAGATAAATCACGAGTAAGCATGCCCTTAAAACTAAACAATCCCCGGTATGGATTGTAGGATATAGATGCTTCGATGGAGCGATCTGGTGAATCAAAGAGATGATCTTGTTCTATGGCCACTTTTAGAGGAAATTGGCCGAGTGCCAACATGGCTGTTATTTTTGGTGGATGATCAGAGTTAGACTTCTTGGCTTCCATTTGTTCATTCCCAGTTGATTTTGTAGATGCATTACCACTATTGTGACTTTTGGCATCAGATTCATCGTCACCTCTGCTCTCATCAACTTCATTATCTTTTGCATCATCACTTTCAGCCCACAGTCCCCATGTGGTAAATGATAAATGTCCATATTTTATTGTAAAATCTGCAGGTGGAACACATCCCAAATTCAAAGCAAATTTGCCATATAAATTACGTCTCCTGATCAAAGAGAGTGGACGAGAAGACGTAAACGCAAACGACAATCTTCCAATTTTATCACTGCCAAATTCTTGCTTGTGAGACACAGTAGCAGATAAAACTGTCCGATTGATCATTTTTTGTATGCTTGATAGTGACGTCTCAAGATGATTCCTGCCCAACTTTAGCTCGGAGGATACAAATGTCTGCTCAGATGGTTTGTATGATACATTAAACATTCCAAGAGTGGCCCCCATCCCTTTCTCGAGATAGGAATGCGCTCCGATTGATAATTGCATTTGTTGCTGGTTTTGTGCAGCCGACATTCGTCCTTCGTGATCTGAATTTTGATGAGAAGCAGCACTGCCCGGTTGCACCATGGGCACCGTTGATGAAAAACTCACGCTAGTTCCCGAGACATCAATTAGTTCATTGCTTCCTGCAGGATTTACATGTAAATTCACCTGAACATCGGATTGAAACTGCCATTCTTCATTCCTCTTTTCTCTAAACATGCCTTCTAAAACAGAGGTGAGTGTTTCTAATGCCTCGGCTGCTTTACCTTGACGATGCAGATTTGATAATGCACGGTATAAAGAGTCACTATCATAGAGATTGTGACGAATACGTATCACGGCACGATGTCCGTAGTGATCGTAGGCTTGGCGGAGGACGGGATCGGATAGTATTTCGTCTTTATGGAACAAATGATTACACGCGTGAGCAAAAACCAAACATGAACATAAGAAATGAACAAAATAACACAAATTAATGTCTCACAAGCATTCATCAACTCAGCATACATCTCCTGAGCATCATCCCTCTCTCTCCCAGGAGGCCGCTTATCAGGATGAAGAAGCCGCGATAATCGTTTGTATGCGTCTCTAATTTCATCGTCGCTCACTTGACGTTGTGGCGATGAATCTGGACCATCGAGACCGTACAAGTTCAACGTGGCGTAGGGGCAGCGACGGGATAATCCTTTGTTTGGGTGGATGCTGCTCATCTTACTGGTGAAATGGGACGGTTGCGGTAGTGTCTAGATCGACGAATTCATCATCATGGTCAGTGTCCGTCGTAAAAGGTAAAAGTGCGAGTGGTGCGAGGTGACAATCACCTCAAGTTCAGGTTGGCTCAAGTTCAATCTTCACAAAAAGCTTTGATTCTTGACCAGTGTCTGTCCTGTGCTCCAACAGATGTTCTGAGTTCTGACAGATGTTCTGTCTCCAATTCCACATGGGAATTGGTACCAAACACGATTGTCATTGTTTGGTCCACTTTATCATGCGCTTGTTAGAAGAAGAGAGTTTGTTTTGGTTTCTTAGTCGATAAATCAATAGCTCACAACTTTCAAATCAACATTCGATCAATTAGATTTATCGACTACACTAGTGTTTCCAGCTTTCTCCCCTCATGTTCATGCAGATTGTTACATAATTGTTACGATGCCCTTTGCTTATGTTGCGTGTCTTACTGGCGACATGGGACAGTTAGGGTATCATAGATCAGACACGGAGGCCGTTCTTTATTGATTGTTGTCGTCCTTGTAATTACCAATGGGAACTCTAAAAAAATCATTTTGTTATCTCAAAATCATTTCTAGGTACAGCGTAAATTTCTCTTCATATCTTGAGTTCCGTATCTTTAATAACAAGAAATTAAAGGTAAATATCGTTTCTATCTCAAAATCATTTCCTATTTTTGTATAAAATACTTTGTGAACAAGTGAAAGTAGTATCTTTTATGTCAAATTTTAGAAGGTATAAGTAATATGCATTTGCACGATTGAGAGGGTAGCGAGGTGTGTCTGTTAGTGTGTAAGCACCAGCTGGTTGAAAAAATTGAAATGAAAATCCCGAAAAGTAGTATCAAAAATAACATTTTGTACTTACGAATTCCTACGTGTTTTTTGTACAAAACGTTTATGCCGCGAAAGACACATGTTAGGGTTAGGGCCGGAGTGTGTTGCATATTGCACATTGAGCAAAGCACATTTAGCCATGTCTGTCCTTCGCCCCAACCTCTCGCAGCTTCTAAGGACATAATGCAAAAGCAAAAGATAATTTCACCTCTCCCTTAGAGGGCATATTTGGGCTAATACAGCCCCCAGTAGTATAATTACCCCCGGCATAGTAAATACGCAAGATCAGTAGATTTTCTCAGCTTGTCTGCCAATTCAAGTCCAATAAATCCCCTGCACTGTTTGTGTGCAACCCAGATGACTTCTCAAATAATGACAGTGATTGTGTAGTACTTGAGTGCAATACAGTAATGAAG
This sequence comes from Cyclotella baltica, assembly GCA_036939635.1. NCBI lineage: Eukaryota > Bacillariophyta > Thalassiosirophyceae > Thalassiosirales > Thalassiosiraceae > Cyclotella > Cyclotella baltica. The sequence continues at coordinate 11,516 of JALLAY010000195.1, read as the reverse complement.
TGATATTGTTCCTTTGTGATCATTGACTCTTAGCTACTGTAACCGAAAACTGATAGCACTAACATCAGATATCTGATAACTCTTGCAGCCAATAGCCCAATAGCTCATGTGACTGATAATGGATAGCCTTTAACCGATAACCCGATGACTCCTGGAACTGATGGCTAGATAAATGTCCATTTGTTTCTGCAAGAACTGATACGCAATATCTGCAACTAATGATAGCCAAATAATTTGTAACCAATTGCCACTTACTTAAGAAATCTGTGCCCCTCTAAGTGTTTCTGTAAACCTCTATTTAATTCCTCTGCAATAACAACTTAATACAAGTCTTGTCTCTAAGAAAATTGTGTCGCAAACAACTTCGACTGTCCTTTTGACTACTTCTTTGTCTTTGGAATTCTTCAGGTACTTCTTGACAATCTCCCTCAAGCAAGAGTTGTTCCTGCAGATATATCAAGATTTTTTAAAATCTTAGTTGTATCGATATTTACCCCGGGGCGATTGGTGTCCGTCCGTTGGTTGGTCCGGTCGTTTCGTCACATCAAAAACATAAATTTGTGAAGAGAGGAAGTGTTGAATTCTAATAAGCGGATACTCTTTACACGAAAAGATCGATGGATTATTTTTTTAAAGAAAAAGACGCGACGTTGTCATCATTCACTTTTTGTAAGCCTTCGCCAACCGCAAAACTTGAAGTTCGTGTGCATTTTTTGATTCACGATCTCATTCATGATCAGTTCTACGCATTTTTTGTACATATTATTTTGTTCTTTTCCGATACGTGGTGCTGACGTGTCGAAGATTCGAATCACGCTCGCCTGCGTTCGAGACAAAATTCTTGGGATCGCCAGCTGTTTTTTTATGACGTCTCTTTTGTGACGTGTGTATTCTCAGATGGTTTTCAAACGCCGTGTAGAGTGTGTTGGGATCGTCTCGGGACAATCAAAATCTTACAAAATGGAATCAAATGAAAAGCAATTACGGCCCTTTTCTCTCTGGCCATTATCCCACTTGTTTTACACCGGTTTATACCATGTAGTACTCATGGTAGCTAATTTTTAAAGCATATATGAATCTATCAATCAGTGTACAGATTAAATAATGTTTATTGCAGTTAACTATGCTGACTTCGACGAGGGACTATCAATCTTACATCGACAGTACAATGGATAAGAACCACACACTGCTCCGTCATTGCCATTGAGATGCAACCAAGAGAATGAAATTGACAACAGAGCCCGTTCAAATGAGAATCCCAAATACGCCTTGCAAGCTTCAAGATATGTTGCCATTCTGCGTCCAGCCGCCTACTACTTTTTAATTACTTGTCGCTTAAAAAATCTTGAGCCGCTGCTGGTAATGACTTAAAAGATATGACACATCAGAACACTGATGTGACATAAGAGAATGTGGTTAAATACCACGAGGGGTCATACTAAATTAGTATTGCCACACAAGAGTTCGCGTACTCCTGCTGCTGTTCATCAATAGAGGTCATAAAATAACATTGTTAACAACAAAAACATCGACTATTAAATAAATTTACTAGACACTCCAACGTGGGTCTAGCACCGGTTGTCACTGCTCCTCAATCACTATACTTCCTCCAATGCTGTCCTTTAACCTTTCCCGCAAATGTGATATCAGTCCAGGCTCCAAGTATGGAAGGCTAAGTTTGGTGTCATCTAGGATAGGAGATACCATCCCTGATTCCAATTGTACTTGGGAAATAAGGATCCACAGATCAGTTGACAGTTCTTTTCCCAATTGTAGTTGCCTCATAATCAATGCAATATTCCGTTTGTATTGTTTTGTCGAAATACTGGGATAATTAATACCACCCAATTCCAATGAAGCATATTTTGCTATTCGGCGCATTTTTCGATTGATTCCAAGCTTTGGTAGGAATGCATTATCAATATACACAGCCAATTGCTTAAGCTGTTGTTTTGAAAACCACGTAATGGCAAATGAGTATGTCATGCTTGGGAGTACATTCACCATAAGTGCTGTCCACGCTTCATGAAGCTTGAGGCGCGTGTTGCTAACGCGGGAAGCAAAAGTTTGAGCTTGTTTCAGTCGTTTCTTGTACTCAAACTTCTGGTCTCCATTTGGGCAGCACGAAACCCCAAGACCCTTGTTTGGCTCATTATAGTGACGATACTTGATTTTCGAAGCAATGCCTCTATGATCCTTTACCATCACATTTAAATCAGCAAATTTATTACGGGGTGTAAGCAAGAAATATCCCCCCACACTCTGCCATGTGAGTAGTTGCCAAAAGCACTTGTGGAAAGCAGATGCTTGGCCAACTGCTGCCACCAAAGAAATCCACGTCTGAGTATTTTGTTGTAAATTTTTGACTGCTTCCTCTGCGGTGTTTGTTTCTGGTGCATCCTCGATGTTATCCACATCATCTACGTATCCATCAAGTGTTCATCGACTACGTAGAGACTTTGTACCATCCACTATCGTGGCCCCTTCACATAGTTTATCATGAATCTGGAAGAGCAGACTGGAGGTGATTGTCCACAGCTGCATGTTATTCGGTTTGCCTTGGACCTCTCCTCCCATATTTAAGTCTCCTCAGAGACCCCTATTGTGATACTAATTGAACTACGGAAGTGAAGTGCATTGGTACAAAATACCATGTAGGAGGAATTTTTTTGACATTTTGGTGTTTGCTTGATTTTGCGAACACCACAGAATACGTGTACGTGCAAAACAGCCATCAATGTGAGTACAATTCGATGCCATCAATGTCATCATCAACAACATCAACGCCATCAATGTAAGTCAGTTGACGCCAGCAATTACTCATTAGCTTGGCAAACCTTACCAAAGGTAGCCTCTTTCCATTCATCGGGGGCTCGACTTATGGTGCACGCTCCCGGATCTCACCTTCATGGCAGTTTAAAGAATAGAGTCTCAGTGTTGCCACGATAAATTTGAATTAAATGATCACTATGGTACAACTTCTAATGTACAGTCCATCATGTGATGGAGGGGAGCTATTGTGTGTGTGTATACATACGGCTCATGGGGTGAGAGGGACGTGAGAGATGGCGGTTAGCGGTAGCTGTGGCCTTGGCTGATGTTGTTGTCACTGTCGTTGTTGCGGTGGCAGCGGTAGTGGTGGTGGAGTTTTTTTGGCGGCGGCGGCGTTGTTGTTTTGGTTGATGACGATGGCAGGCGGAAGTGGCGTGAGTTGGGAAATGTGATGGGATTTGGCGAGCAAACACCAAAATGTCAAGATACCTTTTACTTCGCTTATTCAAGCTTATTGTGATTTTTTATTCCAGGTAGAATCGAGAATCATTGTTTTTGGACTTAATTCTTGTTATTTCCTAACGTTCAAGAGTTTGGTTATTTGCTAAACCAGCCAATTGAAACAATAACAATCATGAAACGAACTCCGAAAAAAACGAGTGCGCTTTCCTCGGGGAAAAATAATCTTGGCTCAAACACAAGATGCAAGAGTCAAGGGGCCGCAGCCGCAGCCGCAACCGCAGCCGGGGCTGAGTCAAATCATAAAAGCAGAAACACTGGAGCTCGGCCACAGGACACAATTCGCGAAACAAGCTGCGGGAATGGTCCCCGAGTGAACCGTGCTATTTCAAATGTTTCCAACACTACCGTCGACTCTTTTCTAAATGTGAAAGGCCGCTCTGTCAGCGCCGAGAGGGCACGCAGGGTCAAGCGAGTGCTTGACCAGTGCGAACAAGTCGGGTGGCCTTTTCGTAAAAAACTTATTCTATCCAATATGAATCTAAGGTTTGAGGACATTCCCGTGGAACGATTATGTTCGGACAGATTAGGATCATCGTTGATCAAGTTGAGTTTGAGGGGGAATCATCTTGTAGCAGCCGTCCCCCCTCAGTTAGTGGTGAAATTAAGTGGTCTTAGAACTCTTGATTTGACTAATTGTAATATCAAAAAATTGCCAGAAACTTGGGAGTTGCCGCAGTTGAAGAAACTGGCTCTTGGACGCAACAAATTAACTGAGCTTCCCAGACTCGAGATTTGGAAGGGCCTTCCAAATCTCGAAGAACTTGAGATCTATCAAAATTGTCTAACAACTTTAATTTTTCCCGAAGAGCTATCAGTGATATCAAAGCTGGAATATATTGACTTGAATTTCAACAAAATAACTATTATTCCAGATGAGATGTCTAGTTTGCGTACATTGAAGACGATCAAGTTAATGAATAACAGCATTCAGATTGTGCCTGAGGTGGTATGTGAAATGGATTTGAGGGTATTGGATGTCTCATCAAATCCATTAATTAGACCTCCGTTAGAGACGTGCTCAAGAGGACTCTATAGCATGAGAAGATATTATCATTGTCTGAGAGTGGAGGAGAATAGTCTGAGCTCTGATGTTGCCATGGGAAACGAGCAAAGCCTGAATTCAAAGAGCTTCATAAGAAAGTCACTGAAATCCACATCACGAAGAATAAAATCGTTCCCAGCGTGGCCTGGCATGTTTCGTTCTATTTCAGAACCCCATGGCTCACAAATAACGCAGTCTAACAGAAAGGCATCGGCACCTGATGGAGAAAGTGATGGTGATGCTCTGAAGCAGTTGGTGGGTTTTAATGAAGCAGACACAAAGTCTGGGGATGTTGCAATTAATGACACATTAAAAGTGATTTTTGTTGGAGTGGTGAGTTTCAGGGCTCAGATTACTGGTATATTTTGTTGTTTGTCACTCTAACATGCTGCTGTCCCTTGCACATCACAGGCTCTTTCTGGAAAAACTAGTATAATTAAGCGATTAATCGAAGGCGAGAACGCACGAATACCAAGTCAGGACGATAGGACAATTGGTGTTGACATATATCCATGGAAACCTGGGACGGAAAAACTTGGGTATGAAAAGGAAATGAATACCCAGATTGAAGTAGACGCGGATTTGCAGAACAGATTGAAGACTCCTATTGATGTGAAGTTTAGTATGTGGGATTTTGCTGGTCAAGATGTGTATCACGTAAGCACTTGTTCCCTTTTTTCTCTTTGTTCAGATATTTCTCAATAGGAAATTTATGTCCTGCGCATCATAACAGGCAACCCACGAGCTCTTCTTTTCCAGTCAAGCACTCTATGTACTTGTGTGGGATATGGGAGCAAACAACCCCAAAGCAATGAAAAGAAGATCATCATTCAATGAGAAGGAGCAAGGTGATTTTAAGTTAACCTATGACTCCGAGGATGAATCAGGAAATGAAGAAGACGGAGATGACATATTTTTTGATGATGTGGAGAAACGGCGTACAATCCGAGCCCTTGAGGAAGATATTGATCATAAGCTTGACTATTGGGTTCATACGATACAAGCATCAGCTCCCGGCGCAGCAATTCTACCAGTTGCATCACACGATGATTTTTTCCTGGACAGCGCAGGAAACCACGAAGCATCCAGTCGTTGTAAGCTTATGAAAAATCGTCTGCTGCAAAAAGAAAAAGCCCGTGTTGAAGGTATGGAGGAGAGGCTTGCAAAATTCCAATCAAACGGCGAAGATGAACAAACAATGTTAATTCAAAAGCTAATTTGCCCCTTCAACAGACCAAAGCTCATATTTGGCATTGACGGACAGGACGTGATACGTGTTAGTGCAAAGGATTTTACTGGTTTCGACCGTCTTGCGGCGGCTATTGTTAATGTCGCTACTGGAAGGGAAAGAGCAAACTGGCCGTATCCAGTGTAAGTGCTTCTGACAATTCAATGCACATTATTTTTCTTATTTACTACTTGGCATGAAAGTCATTCACTTACAACTCTTTGAACAATTTATGTCTAGCTTTAATGGTCATATTGGTGCACGAATACCTCGAATGAGGCTAGAAGTTAGAGACCTGGTGCGTAGCATGCGAGAAAGATTCAAAGTAGTTGAATCTGGGTATTTTTTAAGTGAACTGAAGAAGAAGGGCATCAGCAATTCGGATGATGTCAGTGATGCTCTTCACTTTTTAACAAATGTGGGAGAATTATCATACTTTGGAGAAGTCATCACTGCCACTAGCAGCAATGTGTTGTCATCAAGCTCACCCACAAATTCTAACCAAGTATTACATCAGGAAGATGGAAAAACTTCAAGCATATCTTCTACTTCTGCTTCTCGTCATCAATCTGCAGGTTCCAGTGACTCTGGCAAGCCAAGAGGATTTGATGAGTTTATTTTCTTGAATCCTAGGTGGCTAGTTGCAGCTGTTGCTTGCATATTGAGACATGATTTAACTCGTGAAATCTATGAAGTTAGACGACTGCTTCATCGAAAGTCTGGCTCAAAGTCGAAACAATTTAAGGGTGCTGAACTTGGTGATATGCTTAACACAGATGTCAACTATCCAATAATTTCATCCCAAGATATGTACCTCCTCTGGGAAACTCAACGTTTCACAAAGAAGGCAGCAGATAGAGCGTTGCAATATTCAAATAACATGAAAGTCACACCTTTCCAGTTTTTGGTGCGTGAGTAAATTTTGTTTGTCCAAAAGTACTTTTTGCGATATCAGCTTCGTTTGATTTTTCCTTCTTTGAGATAAAAACTTGTCATTTCAACTCAACTCACTTAAATTGATCTCTCTCACGTGAAGCGAACGGTACTTGTCCGATTTAATGTTTTTGTTCCAGTCGATCTTACGATAGATAAGACCCGTTTTGGCGATCACAGTCTTGGAAAGTACTCTCACGCATTTCCACAGGTTACAGACATTCAGGACACAGCAGGTCCCAGATTTTTTTTCTTACCGAGTTTACTAGGACCCGAGGAGCCCAAAGATGCTTGGACGTTTAAAACTGCTGAGAGTTGGAAGACAACTATCTGTCACACAGTGTTTTTCCCTGACGGATCCCCTCCAGGATTAATTCAGCGACTTACAGGATCAATTTTGAATGATTTTTTTACAATATCCACCTCAGCCCCAGACGGAATCACAGATCGCAATCTCAGACTGAAAGAAACATTGTGTTGGCGCTCTGCTTTTTTCTTAAGAATTGCAGTCGATGCTGTAGATGAAAATGGAGCGATGGTAGAGAGCATCGTAGACATTTTTGTCGCACTTGTTGATCAAGAATCTAGTTACTGTGTTGCGTCAGATTCAATGGGAATTGGTGAGCTTTACTTTTTTATTACTAAATTTTCTTTATTATTGTCGCTTAGTGTCTTTAAATTTCTCTCAAACTCAAGGCATGCACCGGCTAATTATGTCAGCCAGAGGTCAAGCAGGAGATTTTGGTTCGAAGATTTGGAAAGGTGGCTACATGCGTGTTTTGCAGATGGCTAAGCGTCATATTACCACCGATTACTGTGGTCTTGAGTATGAATTCCAGACTGTATGTCCGCAATGTTTAGCCAAACGACCTCTTGCTCAAGCTAGCGTCTGGAATTTATCAACATTGCTATCACTTGCTGAAACAGATCCAGTGATACGGTGTAGATATGGTCATGGTATTGACATTCGTCTCATAACTGCACTTTTTGGGCCTTTCCAACACATCACGATTAGGCCAGAACAGACGTCATACACTTACCTCCAAGATAAGGAGTCTGATACAATTCCTGTATCTGATGTACTGAAGTCTGTAGTTCTTGTCGGTATCTGGAATGAATCATCCAAGCGTATAATCCAAGCAGGCAGTGGTTTCTTTGTTGACAAGAAGCGTGGGTTTATTGTATCTGCGGGGCATACATTACTTGACAGAGAAACATGGCGGGAGATAAGAGGTGGTAGGATAATAATTGGTGTTATTCCCGATGACAGCGAAAGCGTGTGCTGCTTTCGGTACTATGCAAGAATCTTGTCCAAAGATAAGACAATCGGCGAGAAAGGATATTGTTCAGTCGATGCATGTATTCTCCAGATTACCACACGAATGGAAAATGACGTTTGTAGCTGCGGAAAAGAAATTGGAGAGCAGCCAGAAAGTTTGTTGATGAACAGTCCCGAAGCAATGAAAAATGAGAATCTTACATGTTTGCCTCTGACGGAAAAGATTGAGCTTGACGAGACAATACGAATCCTAGGCTTCAATCAGGGGGGTGAAGGCCTCATTGAGCCAGGTAGTGAAGTGCACAGATCTGCAGATTTTGCAAGAGGATATGTGGTGATGAGATTTGCCACAACAGATGTTTCAGAGCAAGTTGGCAGTCAGAGTTTTCAACCTCGTTCTGAAATTGTAGTTATTTGTCCTACAATTGGTGGCCACAGGTATGTTCCTTTGTTTTTGTATCATACCCTTATTTCTCTTAGTGAGCATTCTTTTTTTAACTGAATTCAACTATCAGTGGTGGGCCTTGTGTCAACCAGCAGGGTGAGGTAATAGGCATACTATCCAGAGCAGATCCTGCGGACCGACAGAGATGTTACCTAGTACCAACAAGCGAATTCATTCCACTTATCAAAGAGGCAAAGAAAGTACTGTCATCAGGTTTGTAGGGTTCCATCCTTGTAAAATCTGCCACAAGTGCAAAAAAAAACACGAAATTTTGCATTTTGATCTTCTTGTGGTTAAGTGTTAAGTAGTTTACTCTACGGCTGTGATTAAGTAGCTCCAAACTCAAACTCTAAGTTTGGTTTTCTGTTTGTTGCAGTCCCATGGACAACTTTGTACCCAAACTTTGTGATTATGTACCATCATAAATGAAATTTCGGTGGTCAAACAAATTAAATCATACTGAAGACTTTGTAGTAAAAGCTTGTATGCCCATCGACATACCGTAGTTCACAGATTGTAACGCTCGAGAAGCGGCTTATTAATAATTGTTGAACATGTGAACAGTTTGTTGCTGGAGCGGCGATTAATTTGTCATGCTGATTGTCCCATCAACAGGCAATTCTTGTCAAATTTACGGGTTTCCCACGAGTTAATTGGTCAAGAAATGAATGAGAAAGCAGTGTATCACGGGTTAAATACAAGCTGCAATGCGTGAACCCCTACGTATCAGAGCGGGCTAATTAGTGAAGAAAATTTTGACATGGCTCAGAGCCCCTAAATTTGTGAGCGTCACATTTTGTGAACTACGGTAGAGAGTTTTGCAAAACTTTGCAAAAATCAGTCAACAAACTTTGATCAAATTAGCGTGTCTGTGCTAGTTGTTTTGGTGAGTTTGGGGCAATGATTTGGTGATTTTTTGTCTTCTGGAAGAGGATAAAAGCCTCCTCACACGTCGCATTTTCATTCGTGTCCGCGCAAGTGATTTGTCATTTTGTAAGGATACAAAAGTGACATAAAGGGGGCTACGCAAGAGAATCAGTATTCTCTACAGACAGTGAGTTTTGGCTGTTTGATGAGAAAACTCACCGCTGGTGAGTTTTGGAGAATTGGGAGTTTTGGATTCGTGAATGATATCCCACCAACAAAAACTCACCAAATATCTTCCCCAAATTCACCAAAACCGATTTGTGCAGACACACTATTTGGCCCCTTTCGCGAAGTTGAAATGCAAAGTTTTGCCAAAATGCTCAACGTGGAGTAAATTTTTGACCAATTCAGATCCTCCCACCATTTGCTTCTTTCACACGCCTGTAATTATTTCAATTGAACCGTTCCGCCTACTCTTCCTCTTGCTGCGGGACCGTTGCAATTGGCACCCTTTTACAGCCACCTCTCTTCATAAATATTTTGCTGTGCCATCCCCGTACACTACCCTGCCACTTTTGAACAAATCTTCCTTCATCGGAATGCCCTAATATATTATTCTTGCATCCTTCGCAGACATCTGTCGATCTCCTACGCTGAATAAATCTACCGCCTGTATATGGTTCTGTTTTGTTGCCGGATGCAGCTATTGATCTGGTGAGTTTGTGTTTTTGACGACCTCTATTCATGACCGATTACTCTCCAGCCTCACCCAAGGCATCACATAAATAGCAAGGAAAAATAATGTCATGCTGCATTATTTACATATTTGATTGTGTAAGAAGGAAGGTTTTGTGACCAAGGCTTCACACAACAATTAGAAATGGAAGTAGAAGGAACACTGAATCGGGACCATCATCATAATTCTGTGAGGGATGTGGAGGTACTTTCCAAGTTTCCCTTTGTCTTGTAGATTGTAAAGGTAGAGGGTAAGTAATTTAGAAGCCAGGGGGTTGGCTACGGGAAGAGAATTACTGAGAAATAAGAACAAATAAGAAAATTTTACAGTTGATGCTAAGAATAAAATATTACAAGTAGCTAGGAGAGGTAATTAATCAATAATGTGATTAGTTCGTTTAATAAGAAAAACTCTATTTGTTGTCTGTTGTCTAATTAATCTTGGCGTATCACGGGAGATGACACATAAAACCGTTGTCGGCCATGGCGGTATCAATGTAAATTGAAAGGAGTTGAACATGGTTGTAATCCTGGGTTGAAAGTTGAACCAAAACTTGAAACTTCGAATTTTGCACCTGGTGAAAATGCACAATCAAGCGTAAGTTGCTACAGTGTGAAATCCTGACAAGACTCAGAAGTGAATCACGAAGCAATTTTTGAACTTTGCTTCGTATCTTACTTAATCACAGCTTAAACCTAATGTGACTTTTTGAATAACACCGGTAGGGTCTGGGTGAGGACTTAGAAACGACAAACAAAGAGACTATCTAAAATGTGAGGATTAGGTTGAGGTTTATTTCTACTCACAGACTGAATGTTCTCATGCTTATCAATCAATCATCATATTCAAAATTACCTCTGTCTGCTTTTACTTTACAATTTTACCTCTATGATTATTTATTTTCAAAAACTTTTTGTATTGATAGAATTTAATAATTTTAAGATAAAAGATTTGCTAGTGTAGAAAAAACTGTAAAACCTTGGTATAAATACTTTTGTAAATGTATCTTTTGAAATGAAAGTATCTTTATTGCGCGCTTGTGAGAGTTCTTCTTGTTTCATTCACCTTTTAATGAATATCCATTGTGTTCATTGGCTGATCCTATTTCATTTGTTTTGGTTATTTGAGGCCTTTCGGACGTGACACATGATAAGCGACACTGTTTCTGGAATCCTGTTTCCTGATTTGTTATTGTTAATGGGCAAATAAGAAGCCTGTATCTAGAAGAAACTGGTCATTTCTCCCTTGTTTTTTGCATGTGTATCAAGCCGAAAAAAATATCAGAAAGTCTCGTGCATCAGGAATCGACAGATCTGTCACTTCAATTGACAAACAGTTACAGTGGTGACAAAAAATTGGAAGTGGTGTCACCATGAAAAAGCTGTCACCACCGTCACTGATGTTGTGGCCCCTAGTGCATTCCTCCTACCGACCCTGCTGCAGTATTACTTCAGCAATTGTACAATAATTGCTGCTCGCTGTTGTAATTGTTTATATAATGGCTGTGGCAATCATCAATATCTAGGATATTTTTTACTAATTTGATGCTGCTGCAAACACTACAGTCTCTACACAAATGCATGTTAAAATGTTTCTGTGATTGCTGAAGGTGGTAATAGTAATAGTAGTTTGTTAAGAATGTCAAGCAAGTACTTGGGCAAATACAAGGACAAAGTCAAAAGTACAATCGTC
>JALLAY010000194.1:0-19308 GCA_036939635.1 Cyclotella baltica | reverse complement strand
AGAGACATACGTCCACCTGCATTCGCCAACATAAATTCCGCATCGGTGGAAGATCCAGCAACTGTAGGCCACAGTTGGGATTTGTAGCCAATAGGACCTCCTGCCATTTTGGCTAATACCACCGAATGATCTCTTTGTGATGGGACAGTCGGCACAGCTTGAATCCATCCATTGTTTGGGTTCAAGTGGAGGTTCAAGAGGCCGATTCTCCATACGGATGTCATGGGGGGTGCTAACTATCTTGGGGAGTGGCTCCTCTGGTAGGTCCATACGACCTTCCGTACGCCAATAAAAGATGCCATCGTCGATGGTGACAGCAGCGTAACAAAGGATGCTCTTAATTGCGAAGTAGTGTGTTTCCGAGGGAAAAGCACTACCTTGAGCACACTTGCAGACAGCCTGAGAAAGATCGGGGCGGCATGTGACCATTGGCCAGATGAGTTCGCCCAGGGCGTTATGGAAACCAAATTTCATCCGCTTCTTGAGAGCCTCTTGTTCCTTTGGGTCCTTGCTGCCTTGTGCGAGGTACAGGCGTTTGAGAAAGGCCTCATTAGTACCAAGAGGTGTTGGGTGTGCTGTGGTTAGTGTGTCGAGCCAGTCCTTCACATAGGGTAGGATTACCTTGGCGAGGTAAGTCTTGACAGAAAGCTTGATATACCAACGGGTCTGGAGAATGTCAATCCTATTGTAAAGCGTGAGAAGGCCTTGTCTCTTGATGGGAATTTGAAGTTGTTCGTCCAAAGCATCAAAGAGAATATCAGAGCATCTCTTGTTCGGTGCTGCAATGGCAAAATCATCAACCTGTCTCTTGAAGATAACTCGTAAACATTCGATGAAGCCCGAGTACAAGCAGGGTTCGTGAATGGTTGGGACTAGACCAAGTGACCGTAGAATCTTGTCGATGTGCTTCTCCCATAGGCGGGGTTCCCTGCATTGCAGCCAAAACTGGTACAACCCAACCCTTTGGAATAGGTGGATATCCCTTAGATCTCACCAAGCTAAGAAAGCCTGATCTGGCCTTATGAAGAAGCCTTGCTCAGGTGGAGGAGCCTCGCCGAATGCGTTGGATACATCCGACCCAAAAACAAGAAGGTTTTCCGCGGCAGCAATGTGTGTGTGTGTGTCTCGACCTCCAGGGGGGACTACCTTACTTAATGACGCGTTTGACTCCCCCATCAGGGGGCAAGCAGGAACGCAAGCAGAGGGTAGGCCCAACGCCGCACTGAATCACAAGTCATTCACGAAGAGTCATTTCACGACACGGTTCCTTTCTCCGGCAGGAGACCATCCTAGCCCCCCGGCGCAACCCGGAGAATGTGAGCAGGAAAGAACGCGTTAGAAACAGCTCAGAACGACTTCTGACGTCAGCGCGTGGCTACGCGGAGTCTCGGCAAGCGAGCGATCTCCCACAGAAACATCCTGTGATGCGTACCCCTAGGTTCTCGCCACCTCCGCCCACCAGCGCATTTCGGCGCTGGCTTCGCATTGCTGCGAAGGACGGAGGTGAAAGTAGATAACGGCGGTTACTATGGTTCCACCCTTCGCAAGGTGGAGTGAGCCTGGTTGGCCATGCCAGGGTCCCGGGTGCGAGCGGGAAAAGATACCTTCAGTCCAAGGACTGTCCTGATGAGAACCACATGAGAAAGGTGGCAAGGTTCGCCCGGAGTCACGCTTCAAAAGCGTGGACACTAAATTCAATATACCCTAGAAGTGAGGGGGGCAATAAGTAACAAACGTGGGCACGCCGACCCGCGTGGTGCCATCCAAGCCAGACGAAAGCANTCTTGCTAGCTTTAAAGTTTTTTATCTAGACCTCTAAAGTTCAAAATCATCCTTGTCTTATTCCACCTTAGTCGATTTTGACACATAGGAGGTACATGGGCTTTAGTACACGTGTACTCAAGAACTTCTTGATAATCCCTTCCCAAGCAACTGCCGCCAAATTTGAATCGGCCATTGCCGCTAATAAGCACTTGAGTGAGAAGGAGAAGAGGAAGCTTTTACGTGCCGGTGTGGTCAATTCAGATTCTGTTTATATTAAGGGGGGCACAATTATTGGACACCTATTAGAAAATGAAATTGGCTCCTCTCATTCCCCCCCCGTGGTAAGCTGATATGGGCGCTGGGGTAACATGTTCCATACTTTCCTCTTCGGCCTATCTGCAACCACATGTCATCTTTCCTTCCGATCCAACAAATCCAATGCCGCACAAATATCACCGAGTAATGTCCCACAAAACCCCATATGTCTCATCCCCAACGCCACCACAACATGGAAAATGTCCAAACCTGACTTTCAACACTTCTTCGGCAATTCATACACCTCACCCACCAAAGAGTACTTTCTCCAAAAGCCAGGACTAATCATCTCAGATGCTCTCGCCATCGACCTGCGGGACGCCAAGCGAGACACACTCCGCCAAACCACTCAACCTACCATCCCCATCCTACTACCCCATCTCACCACCCTCCACAACCCCAGTCCCACCCCCTCTTGGTCCCCCCGCTCTCCTCAGCAATTGCCCCCCCATTCACCTCCCCGTACCCAAGCTAGCTCCAGCCAAGCTTCGTCCCCTCAAACCCTCCTTTAGGCTCTCAGTCGGGTACTGTTTGTTCTATGTCTAGTAGTCTTTGTATAATTAGGTAGCATTTAAGCTACATAATAATATAGTACATCATCATTATCAAGGTTGAGTTTATTGCCTACCAAGGGTTGTTACAAGGGTGTGTTATCATTAAAAAAGAAAGGAGGGAATGAAGAGAATTTAAAAATGGTTAGTGAGAATTTGGGAGAGCTGATACCAAACAGCAAAATCTCAGACAACTTCTTCCCAACAGCACAAGTTTCCAAGCATTTTCCATCTTAACAGCCCCACAATGTTACAAGTAATCAATGTCCCATCTGTCACCTCAACCAAGAGCCTCTGCAACAGCACAGCTATTTCACAACCCAAAAGTCCCAGCATCTTCCCACCTAATATCCTGTCAACTCTATGACATATAAACACCAACTTCCCCCCATGTAATGTTCTATCCGTGTTGTCTTGTGGTACTCCCAGCCACTCCTCATCTCAAATCCCACCAAAGAGTTCAAACAATTCAACACCTCTTCCCCTTTCCTCTTATCATCACCCATCAAAAAGCCCAAACCAATCACCATGCCAATCTACCTCATTTTCACCTTCCAAGAGCTCGATTTTTAATCTACACCATACCCGTCTCAGAGTGCAAGTATTACTTCTACCCATCCATCGCCTCAAGACACACGGAAGAGTCCAAGCAACAATGTCTTCCCTTTTCTCAGTTGATCAATGAGCTCAAGTCCATCACCATGCCAGTCTCCCTCCGTTTCACCTTCCACGAGCCCGACCTGAGACATTCTCCATCTCAGAGCACGAGTGTTGCTCTCACCTGTTTACCACTTCGAAGCACACTGAGGAGACCAATCAAATACCAAAGAAGCTCAGATCGTGGAAGGAATTTGCACATCAAAATGCCCCACTTTAAAAAGGAAATATAGGACTTCTTGAAACAAAGCAATCTAATCTAGAATTATATTACAGGCATAGTGAACAACAAAAAGAAAATGAAGTATTGTAATTATGTAAAGGAATAAGTCCAAATGATTACACTGACGCTAATGACGTTTGTGACCAGTGGTGACACAAAAATTAATTAATACTCTTAAGTTTCTAGGTAATGCTCACTGGTGGGTGCAATGATAACACCACTTGACATTAACCTATAGCCATAACATTCATGCAATAAATCTACTCAATCAATTCATCGTAACTTGACATATCAATGACTCCCCTGCTCCTCCTACTAGGTGCAGAATATGGGCTGTGTGGTGAAGTAAGCACTCTCTTGTTCAATTCGCCCACTGCCACAGAGAGGCTTTTTCCTGACTCACCCAAGATAGTTTTTTTCTTCAGTGCTTGAGTATTAGTAGTAGAAAGGTTATTTTGGGTATAATGTTCTAAAGGAGAGAAGGGCATTGTAGATGAACTATCATCAGAAGAAGCCGAGAATACATGGGTGGGGGAGAAGAGCTGATCGTAGGTTTGTGCTGCGGATGAATTGAATGTTTTCACAGCACCACCAGATTTACACCGAGCATTCTCCTTGTCTTCTTCTTCCCTGAGATTGCTGCTAATGGTAGAGCTCGAATCAATACAGGCTGGATATGACTTAGGATGATTCATTGGAGAGCTCCGAATAATTTCCGCCGTACCTACAGATTCTTGTTTTATTTCACGCGGTGTTATTGGATCGGCAACTGCACCCATCCGTTCAGACTTGGAGTCTGATCGGACAGAATTCGATTCAGCAGATGACTCCTCTCTACTACACCGCCCCGGTTGTTTTACCACTTCAACACAAATCTTTTTGGCTCCCAAAGGTGTGGGAGGTCTTGAATGAGACTGAGGTGTGCTGGGAGGGAAAAAGGGAGAAGCCTTCCTGGATCTCTGTTGTTCAGACAGAGATTCACGAGTGTTGGGAGTGGGAGGTTTTGAGTTAAGCGTGCTGGGAAGAAAATACAGAGTGGGCTTCAAACTGAGATCTGTTGCCACCTTTGGTGGCAAGATCTTTTCGGCGTTTTGATCTTTGGATGAGTTTTTTGGAGCATATCCCAAACTTGTGAGGGTCTCGAGGGCTGCCTTTACTTCTTCTTCTCTAATCTTTTTGGCATCATTGGCCACAAGCTTGTCATTGGTTTCACTGCTGGAACTATCTCTTTTTGATGGGGACCCTTTCTCATAATCCTCTCTTCCCGTTACCTCTTGAGAAAGCCCATCGGAAGCCTTGGTCTTATTCTCATGCTTCTGCGCCTCTGTACGTTCAATTTCATTCTTAATCTTCAACAAATCAAATCTAAGCACCGGGGATTCATTGTGAGACCTATCATCGTCACTTGTCGTCTTCGAGGGTTTCTTGTAATTGTTTACATTTTTCACCGCCTCTTCATACGCCGTTATCTTAGGCATGAGTCCATCCAATGACTCAGACCTAGCTTTATTCCCAGTATTGCTGCCATTTTTTGGTGCCTTGGACTGATCAATATCATTCATCATCTTCAACAAATCAACAGCGAGAACTTGAGGAGGGATTGGTGATGCTGATCCGGGTGTAGATTGAGCGGGTGCCTCGGGTCTAGCTTCATCACCGGCAGATGTTTCCTTGGAAGCTGGTAATTGCAATTCAGTCCTTTGCTCGTTAGACTTTGATCGCTCAGTTTCATTTGTAAGCTCTGGCAGACCCTTCCAAGTCTTAGTGGCATCTTTGAATGGAGGCTGTTCATTGATTTCACTTGTAAGCTCTGACATATTCCTCCAAGTGGTATTATTCTCTACAGGCTCTGTAATATCCTTGATATAGACACGATCATTACTCTCAAGATTTTTATCAGCCAAGTGCGGCGCAGACTTCGTCAAGGTCCTGTCCTGGCAAGCTTGCTGTTTATCACAATCTAAATCTGCCCTTACCCCAGCAGCTGGCGGCACCTCATACCTTTTCACATTGAACCTCAACGGCCTAATTCCCGACTGAACCATCTTCAAAAACTCCTGGTACGAAAACTCCTCATCTGAACCAGGATGACAGATCACATCACCTCCTTTAATACCGGCTTTATCAGCTTGACTGTTGGAAACTACACGGGCAACTTTGGCTACGAAGGTGGATCCTTGAATTTCAAGACCCAGTGGACCGGGTTTGGTCATAATTACCGCGAAGAGACGGGGTAATGGAGGTTTGGCAGACTTGCTCTGGTTGGACTGGGATTTTTTCAGTTTGAACATGACAACCTTTGAATTGGCTGAGGTTGTGGAGTTTGCTGTGGTGGAACTGTTCTCTGACTCGAAATTGTGTTTTGGCATGGGACCTTGCACACACGTCTTTAGATGAGATTTCGGTTCTAATTCTTCGTCTGTTCTAGGCGACACCAAGATTACATCGTCTGAGTTATCGGATAGCATGGAATGCATCCCTTGCAACTCCCGTTTCTCAATCTCCACCTGTTGTTTCAACTGCAAATGTGTCCTCAATTGCACTACCTCCTTCAAGTCCTTGTGCTGAGCCTCAAGCAAAGCCTTTTCACCATACTCCTTTTGAATCTCACTCAATATCTGTTCTTCCATTGCCTTCTTCTCCCTCTTCAAATCATCAAGCTGTTTACGCAGCTCCTCTTCCATCATGGCCTTCTCTCGTGCCACGTTGTCAATCGCCCGTGGTAAATTACTTCGCGGTGTGGCAAAAGTCATTCGAGGCGAGGCCAAACTGCTCAATGGCGAGGTCAGACTTTGAGGTGAGACCAAACTTCGAGGCGTGAAGCTACGCGAGGCCATACTCCTCGGAGAAAGCGACTCAAGCGTCCGCGGTGAAGAAAGACCGTCTAATTGACATAATGCTGACCTTACCAATTCTTTAAAAGTTCCAGGATGATTCGACAAGTCGTCTTCGCTTTCGTCATCACTGGTAATAATTTCTTCTTCAACAGAGCAGTTCAGTCTGTTTAAGAACTTCAGGTGTTGATATTTAAACTTCTCGTAAAAGGATCCTTGCTGGCTGCCGTAGGAGGGGCACTCATCGAGTTCACGGGATGGACTTCGTGGTGGTAGCGGCGGCCTTGAGGGACTGTTGATAAATCTTGAATTAGGTCGGAGAATTGGGGGTCTGCTGCTAGTGTAAGAATTACTCTTGCTACGGTCTTGAGCAACACTAGGAGAGTCAACAGTATCTGTAAAACTCGAATCATTCCGTGATCCATCACAACGCATCCCAGGACCGGGGCTGCGGTAACCCACTCGATTCTGGAAACTATTCGAGCCACCTTCTCCTCCCGCACAGCCATCTCGTGTGCTCGAATCTTCGCCTTCGTGTGTCTTTAACTCTCGAAGTCGGTCACAACTTTCCTTTGTATGAATATAGTCTTCATATTCATCAGACGTTAAGGTAACTCTAGGTCGTTGCATCTCATCCCTCAAGCTGTTCTCACGCGATGCTGAATTTGTTCTATATTTCATCATGTCTACCAAGAACGTAACGTTTTTGTTTTTGTTCGCCATTATGGCAGATGCTATTCTTTTGCTGGCGAGGCACGTAACTTCAGATTACTTAGCACTTACAGCATAAGGACCTTCATTTGCTAGTCAATTGAATTGACTAATATCTAATACATCACTGTGGAGGCAGGTGAATGAACTAAACCGCTCTTAACTGGCGGAGAGAAGAAGGGAGAATGAAGAAATCCGATCGCTTGAGTTTGATGTGGAAGATCGGTTCAGCGGTTCAATTGGAAGCTTCACCTAATTGCAGATTGGCAGCACACACATGTTGGATGGCGAGCCGACGCCAAAAATCCAAAAGGGCAGTTGTGATTTGTCGCCTATTTTCATTTAAATGTGGACCTGGAATTATCAGATCGAATAACTTTGATACTACTCTGTTCAAAAAAAGAAAAGGGAAATGTAGGAAAAGAAGGTTGGCATCAATTTTGTTGGCGTCACCACTTCTGGTGTCAGAAAAAAACCCGAAAAAGCCCAGCCTCTTTTGCCTCTTCTTCCATTTCCTGTGCCTTGGCACTTGGCACCTCCGGCCACTCCACTTCGAAGCAAACACACCTTCAAGGCGATTTCTATTTACTAACGTACACTAACATCCTGGTAGTGTACGGTAGTAAATAGAAATCGCCGAAGGCGTATTTCCTCCACGGTAAAGGAACACCGGTAGGAGTCTACCGTGTTATTTCCCCATACAAATCTAGGAGATTTTACTCTCGGAAGCTAAACATAAAATTTCTCGATCGACCGCCAAATAACTAGTAAGACCCACTAACAAAATTGGCATTGCACCATGGCGATCTGATCGGAATGTATTGCTCCATCGGATCGTCAGATACAAACCTGCCGCTATGTCCCATAATTCATTTAACCTGTTTCTTGAGGGCTATGCCTTTACTTCCTAGGTTTGGGCGGTTTTATTGACCTAACAACCCAGCATCATAACACGTGGTTTTTGGCGTTGAGAGCTCATTATTTCATCTGAATGAATTGGATCCCCCCCCCTCACGCACCGGTCAAAACGACCATGACGGCCGCCCCCAATGGCCCCGAGTTCATCCTCCCTCGTCGCCTGAGAATCACCACATTGATACAATTGTTCCACGCAACCAGGAATCTCCCTTTAACGCTGTCGAAAATACGAATTTCGTATGAACTGAATCTGTCGAAGATGACAACTCTTTCGCTTCGCCCGCCTCCGTTGACGGCGTGTTCTCTTCGACCTCCCTCTGGATATGGCTCTTCCAAGCGTAGGAAACGACGTAATGAATAACAATTGCAATGATATCGAAATGTCCAACACAAACAAATCGAGCTGACGTGATCCACGGACTCGGGCTCCTTCGGTTTCCGGTTGTTGACTGAGCAAGAAGAGGAATGGCAAGAGATACTAAATCTCCTGCTGCAACGACGTCGTCGGTGTGAAGAAGGTGCAACGTTGCATAACAATATGTAACAATCAACCTCGGGGGAGGGGGTGAACAACTTTGTCCCTTAATTCTGAAGGCGAGAAGACGAAAACAAACTATTGTTTGGTTTAAAGCTGTTTTAAGACACAACAACCTCTGTTGATTTATTTTACATCTGAAAAAAGGTTGTTGTTTCGAATTGATCATATGAAAAAATATCAAGATGTTTTGATTGATCCTCATGCAGTAAAATACAGCCATTGTGTAAATGAGTTGATATTTTTATTCGTCTAAATTAATGTTATAATCTTGTCAACTCAACACATAAATAGGACAGAAGCCATTAATAAATAAATAAATTAATTAATTGAATAAATAGTCGAATGAGCTTAAACAATAGGTGTTGAGGCAGCCGTGTTCGTGTTTCGTTCCAGAGTTCATCACCTTCTCTGACACATAACACGATGTACGATGCGGCAGTCAAAGAGTTCTGCGATCACCGCAGGGTTGGCAGTGATGAACACTTGCCGTGGGCGGCGCTAGCAAGTGTTGGCAGCGGTGTGGATGTATTGCTGATTGCTGGCCGCTGAATAATTACTAATCGACGATATCAAAAGACTGATCGGAAAAAATCGTCCATGTTTAGCTTCTGAGAGTATGGGCCGTGTTGCCTTACCGTAGACTCTTAGGCCTTCGGCCTAAGTTAGGCCCGTACTACCAACACCTTGTTAGTACGGGCCTAACTTAGGCAGAGGGCAAAAGAGTCTGAAGTAGACTGCGTTGGAAGCGAGGGACGATCGACTCATCAACACCAGTATCACATAAATAAAATCACCGCCGCACTCCTTTCAATAGCAAGTGAACGATTGATTGCACCTCTTGAAGGATGTATTAGAACCTCGAACGATTGCGGTTGTTTTAACGGAACCATTCGAAGAGCGGTTCATTTTGTGATCCCTAAAATCATTCTTACAATCAAATAATTATGCGGCGTCCTTTAATATCTCGAGATGCAAGGCCATCATTTCTGCTCATATCAATGACTCTCCTGCATTCATCTTCATCCTTCTCTACCGTCCCATCAAAACTTCCACGGCCAGCTCCGTTAATATCAACACCTCTCTCAGCCACAGCATCAAGCGACACAGCCCCCTCCTCAGCCCTGACCAACTTCTACACCAACCTAAACGCACTCTACGACAACACCCAACTTACCATAAAATGCCCCTTCATCCGCCGTCGCGTAGCCGACGCACTCGACGCCACCGCCATGCTCCTCCAATTCCTACTAATACGGCATAAATCCCTCGGCCTCTCTGATATCGAAGTGTACACCATGCCCGGATGTAAACCGACGGGACGTCATATCAAAACGTCTCAAAAGAACTTACATCTCCCAATAAGGTCTATTAAAGATCGAATCGTATCCGATTGGAACGGGAATGCATCAGAAGACAAGGGATACTACATTACAGGACGCCTCGATACCACCATTTACCGAGACGATTGTCTCTTTACCGGTCCCGATCCAGACATGCCAGTACGAGGGTTGCGTAAATACCTCTCAGCCGCGGCTCAATTATTCGACTCCAAACATTCCCATGCCATAGCGCACGACGTCTCATACGAAGAAAATGGCGGAGATAAATCCCACGGCGTTGTGACAGTGCATTGGGAACTTGGGGGTGTGATTAATTTACCGTGGCATCCGGAGGTTGATCCATGGACTGGATGGACCAAGTATCATGTGGATGAGGAGGGGTTGATTTATTTGCATGAGGAGGGGTGGGATGTGGAGGTTTGGAGGATATTTCTTGGGGTGGTTTTTCCAAAGGTTAGATGGACTGATGTTATTTTTTAAGATGTAGGAGGTAGAGAGAGAATGGATGATGATTGGCTAGGGGAAATTGCTTAATGAACTGTTGTAAAATTAGTTTGATTGCTGCTATTCATACTGTATCTACATATTTTTTCTAAAATGAAACTATCTGCTCCAGTTGCCTTTGACAAGATTATTTGTTGGTTGACTTAAATGCTTGGTTTGTACTCTGTGACAAGCTTCAAGATTCAGTGTTGCATACAACGTTCATACTTGTCTGTTTCTTGGACTCAGGAAGACATGGGTATCATCATGCAATTGATTTTCTATCATATCATGTCTCTGTTTTTGCCATAGATTTATACTTTAGATATGATAAAAAATAAAAATGTTTCAACTTAAGTCATGCACCAATCTGAACGGAAATCTTGTAACGTTTGAATCTCAAGATTCAACCATGCTATACTCAGTGCTCACTTAACTCCTCGCCCCTTACATCATTTTACCTTTGGACTTTTGGAAAATACGGACTGTTGCTGGACGTTGACTGTTTGATTCAATTTTTTGACCCGTGATTAAGTTTGGATTTGAAGTTGTTGGCAATTATGCACTTGAAAGGGCTGGCAACTTGAGCATGCAACAACTCAAAAATTAATGAATAAATGCAAGACTCGCCAACTGGCTACTATGCCCCCACCATGGTATGTTTTAAGTCTCTAGCCCATAACTGACAAACTAGGGTATAGAAATATTCTTGAGTAAGCTTCGTTGTGCTGAACTTAGGATAAAATTCTGTCAGTTATTGAAGATTTACCCTCCAAAGTTCAGTGAGTCAAAGTATACATCCCCAAGGCAATTCAAACAGCACCGTACCGGCACATTTACTGTAGAATCCCTGAAGCTGTGTTATGTATAAGCCCAAACGGTGTTGACCCAACTCTGTTTGCTACATATGCATCTGGTGTGTCTTGGGGTCTATGCAACATAAAAATTACTTCATCTCTGGAGAGAGCCCAAATTGAACTATAGTTATAACATCAATCTATTTTGTTAGAAATTTAGAAATGCTTATCTGGTTAATTGTGTCAATCCTCCTGGCGACAATTATGAAAATATCAATTTACTACAGAATAAGAGATAGTTTTATATAAATTAACTGATTATTCTCTTTACATTTATATGGATGCCATTTGTACTCCTACTCCTATTTCTCCATATTGTTCAACTGTCCTTCCATTTCACTGACAATGTGACTTTGATCTGTATTATCATTTTGTGCCATCACCTCTCCAACCATTGCACTCCATGATACACATATACCACCATAACTAAATATCTTCAATACCATCTCTGTCCTCTCCAAACCCATATCATATGGAGTAAAGGTATTGAAGCATTTTCAGCTTCATTCACCATAACTTCAGACACATTCACCAACAACTCCTCTATCTTGTCGTAATGAAGCATTGGTTACCCCCCCTTATGTGCCGTCATTTTCACGAAGTTTGGGTCTGATTTTTGGACGAATTTTCAACTTTGAAGTTTGGAGCACTTTCAAGTTCAACCAACCACCAAAGCTATCAGTTTCAAGGTACATAATAATCAACTTAAGTTGACTGAAGGGCCAAAGTTGTTCATGAGATTGCAACAAACAAAACTAATTTCAAGTTTCCATTTCGAAGTCGGAGCTACTTAATTCCAGTCCCATTTGTTTTTACATTCCTGAGTAAGGTAAAGCAACAAATGTAAAACTTGAAACTATTAAAAGTATGCCATGATACCACATCTGTATGTTTGACTTCAAATGCCCCCCCCCCCGAAATTGAGCACGCTTAATGCTCCAAGGCATCTGTCCATTTATCAAACATTCAGCAGATTTTGTTAAGTATGGTAGTAATTTCGATTTGCTCTACATCATTCAATGTTAACTTTCACAACCAACCTTCGTGAAGAATTCGAACATGGTGCGATATCCCGGAGATATTAAATTGTGCCGATGCTGGCACAATTCGTTTTTGGACAATNCGGCACAATTTGGTAAAACATACTGGAGCCTACAGGGATTCTACGTAAATTGTGCCGATGCTGGCACAATTTTAAATATCTCCGGGATATAAGTTCTGTGAAAAAAAGCGTATTGAAAAACTCATTTGGCACTGGATATATGTACAGTACATAATGCACGCAACACTTAAGAAGTATCTAATACACAAACAATAAGCACCCATACTTTCCGAAACCAACTAATTGGCACCCGCATCAAACTCAACCTTAGCCTGCGTCAACGCATCAAAAACCCTCTTAGCCACAAACCTCTTTTCTGCATCCAACCCCCCCGTCTTATCCGGATGAACCACCCTACTCGCCTTATGATAAACCCTCTTAACCTTACCATCCTCCAATACATCCGCCAACGTTATCGGTTTCCACCCACTCCCCTCCCACAGTATCGTATGCAAATTCGCCAACAGGGCACGTAATTGTTTCTTTTTACCGTGTTCTTCGCTCCATTGCCGTAGTTTAGGTTCGAGACGGATACGGACTGATTCTTCTTCGGCTTCTGCGGCGTTCTTTGCGGCTTCACGTTGGCGTAGTTCAGAAATGGCCTTTTGTTGAGAGGATTGCATGGCGGTGACGCGGGCTTGGATTGCAGTGGCTACGGTTGCGGATTTACCGATTGCGTTGTTGGCATCTAGTGAGATTCCTTTTAGGGATTTGGTTGCTTCTGCTGTGGGTGTGGAGGAGGAAGTTTCGCCGTTTTTGACGGGACCTTCGACCCAACGTTGGTCGACTTCGTCCCAGACTCGGTTGGCGGTGGAGGCTTTTTGGGCGTATTCGCGTTTTAGTTTTTCGGCTCGGGTTTCGTTGGGGAGTGAGCCGGTGGGGGTGACGGGCATGGAGGAGGCGTGGGAGATGGAGGGACGGGGTGCAGCGGGTGGTGCGGTGGTTGGGGCGTTGAAATCCATTAGATTGGCGGTGGGTACGGATTTTGTTGTTGGTGGAGGAGGACGAGCTTGTTGTCTTTGTTGTTGAGGTGGTAGACGAGACCCAGCTGAAGCAGGAGCCGCCACCCTTTGAGGCTGTTGTTGTTGCTTCCTAACGGTCGATCCACCAGCTGTTCGTCCCCTAATCAAACCACGTTTCCTCCCACCCCCAATCTTACTCAAATCCAACAACTTGAAACAAATAACACTAACCCTCATCCCACTATCACGATCCTCCTCGGCATTCCCCGCCACAGCATTCATAGCCTTTCCCATGTACTTCATCGCCCCCTTGGCCGCCTTGGTAACCTCCACCAACTCCCCCTCTTCCTTTTTCACAGGACGAAACATTTTCTTCAACTCTGCCGCACCGCATTCCTTCACGGGCAACCGGGCGTTCTCATCTTGAACATCCCACCATGAATACCCCTCGTTGTTGTGAGATCCGGAGTCGTGACTGGTTTGTGGTCGTTCGTCTATACGGACGCGCCAGTGGTAGCCTGATGAGCCGGCGGGGTTGATATTGCGGAGGACGGTGTTTGTGGAGGATTTTATGGAGGAGAGTGTTGGGCCGGAGGGTGGGCGGGGGATTTGAAAGGCGTTGTATTGGGGGGTTGTTGAGGTTTGGGATGGGGGGTATTCGTTGGAGATTTGGTAGAGGATTAGAATCGACATGGTTGTTTGTGGTTGTTGCTTTTTTGTGTTCGTTGAGAGTTGAGAGTCGTCGTTGAGAGAGAATGGTGAAACTTCAATTTGAATTTTCGTAAACTTCAGCAACTTAGAACTTCAGTATTTTGTTTGTTTTTTGGGGCAGTTGGCAGTTGACTGGGCATCTAAGGATGGTAGTAAGCAGAGGTAGTTAAGAACATAGAATCAGAGTACCTAACAACCATAACAATAATATTTCTTCAGTGTCAATAACAAATAATTTTTTCAATCAATAATCCCAACTGAATCCCTCAAAGCAGTGTTTCATCAAAACATTTACAACTGAACAGGTCCTGGTGAATGAGCTGAATCAGCAATAAAGTGTCCTTGGAATTGACACCATAAAGATGCATTACAAAGTTCCTTAAATATTCATATTTTTCAAAGATCTTTATATTCAATGTGGACACACAATAGCTGACTCTTTCCTGTAATGACAATGACACTCGCATCTCCATTGGCATTGATACTGACTCCTCTTTGTATCAATGCCAATGGCTCGTAGCAGTCATGCAAAAGTAATCACTGTGTTCTTTAAAAGAGACAGATACAGGCTAGTGAATGTGAATTTATCACCACCATAAATCAAGACATATCTACAAATGGTTAGAGTTTGATAGGTGACTCATTTTTTTATGAGACAGGCAAAATCTTTGAAGTTTTGGTTTGCAAACAACCATAATTTATCCTGTAACATGAAAAAGTATATTATCAATATCATTTAAAGTGATTTTGGCTTTTTGTTCACAATCACCATTGTTTTGCATAAATATTTGCTGATCCATTTATATTCTCTCGTTGCCTAGTCATCAGCAGCTACAGTTACATCACCTGAAACCACAACAGACCGTTCAAGACAGACTTGCAAAACTCTGTCATCAAATCATCCAATACTTAGTTTTTTTGATATGTTGTACACAAACCAACAATGTAACAAAATCTTCCTTCTTTTGCAAACAACATACATCATGCCTTGTATTCACTTAGCATTTTAATTTTCAACTGTCTCTACAGTACTAGGTCTCAATAATGGCAGTTTTTAGTGATACCACCTACGTACTGTTATTGTTCTGGTTCTGCAAAAGATAGGCGGAAATTAAATGGTTGCGCGGTAGGACCCAAGCTTTTTGTTGAATGCTGAATGCACTCTTAATGGATTGGGGTACCATTTTTTGTAAGGTAGAGCAAGACAAGGCCAGAACAGAAAAATGAAAAATAAACACCCAACTGATGAGAGACAACATATGTTGATATCATCTAACTCAGAAACTAGAATACTGCAACAGCTTATTTCTAACTTAACGTATTCTTTGTAGGATGTCTCTTCCCCTGTCTACCGTTAGCATCAAAAAACCTCAACTCCTCAATAATAATCCGCTTCATCTTTGGAAAATTCGTCTTCATCCCCCTTTCCACACAAAGTTCCAACAGTTCCTCCTTACTCAGTGCATCATAGTCTACAACCTCTACATCACCAGACATTGCGGTAGCCAAAGTCATTGCTCGATGAAACGAATTGTAATCCACCGCCCCACCCATTTCAGAAATTGCCCCTTCGATACCTTTGATTGCTCTAATAACTTCGGAGGATTTTAGTCGAGGATAACCCACCGATGGAGAAATTGTAACCCATAATGCATTTATTGCTTCTTGAGATATCTCTGATTTTAAAGAGAGAATTGATTTTAGTTGATCCTTTTCTATCTCATTGTTGTCAGAGAATAAAAGTTTGCTCCACGATGACACTGCCATTTTCTCTCCAAAGTCCACTTTAATATAGGGGGCAATCCATCCTCCAATTTCGTCGCTCTCTTTTGTGGAGAACTCATCGTATAAAAAGTTACCGTCGGTGTCTAAATAAGTACAACCCGAGCATTTGTTGCGACAACATGTTCCTCGCGATGGATCGTAGAGTACGGATGAATCGCTTAAGATGTTGAATAGGGTTTTGATTTCGGAGCTTGATACTGTGGACAACTCTGATGAAGAGAGGGGTGAGATTCTTAATCTTGTTGCTCTTGTTTTGGGCGATTGAAATGCTGCCGCTTGGAATGACGGGGGTAGTGCCGCTAATATTGATATTAGTAGGAGGCGGATGAATGAACGAAAAGAGATCGTTGTCATGGTTTGTTTTTGGATCTTGCTCTATTGATCAGATGAGATAAAGTGCGGTTGGGGCGTCCAGGGGCTCTTTATTGTCCTATGGTGGGGACGCCATGAGACGCCACATGGTTGAATGGTGACGATAGGTGATAGGTGACGATGGACCAAACCTACGGCCAACCGACGGCTTGAGGGGGTGGAAATTTCAAGTCAAACGTACGGTAGGTGGTAGGGTTAATGGTGAAGGATAAAAATCACAAGATCGACGGATTATGACATAAAGAGGTTGACAGTGGTTGTTTCGTCATTATGTCTCTTGCACTATTCTACTTAGCTATCCCGGTTTGTGAAACCGGGCTCACATATTCAAACACTTCCACTTTTACACTTGTTGTCTTACATCTCTTGCTTACATCTCACGAGAGGTCTATCCATAATAACATTTTGTCTCTTGCTTCGTGTACTTGTGTGTACAAGAGTAGAGATCGATATGAAGTATTCCGCTTTCCTCGTTGCCGCTGCCATTGGGGCACATACCATTGCAGTTCACGCTGGATGCGTCGAGTGGTCAGCTTTACCATGGGAGGATCTACAATTGAGCTCTAACGCTACTCTATTGAC
Organism: Cyclotella baltica; assembly: GCA_036939635.1. Classification (NCBI taxonomy): domain Eukaryota; phylum Bacillariophyta; class Thalassiosirophyceae; order Thalassiosirales; family Thalassiosiraceae; genus Cyclotella; species Cyclotella baltica. Next base: position 2,603 of record JALLAY010000194.1, on the reverse strand, counting down.
ATTTGACGACCCATCTGCTGCATATGATGAAGAATGTTACAGCGAGGTATGTTCGGATCCTAATGGTTCCTCTGGTACTTTCTCACTCGCCTCTTCTTCGGCTTGACACTAACTGATAAAATTGGTATGCTCCATGTGCAGGTGTTTCGCCTAGTTCCGTATGGCAAACGAATTGCCTATCACCTCTCTGATCAGCCGAGCGGCTTGTGCATGAACCAACTTGCATGCGCTTTTCAGCAATGCACTCCTCTTGACCCCGAGACTACGACTGTTGAAGAGAGGTTGGACACCTTGATTGGCGAAATTGAAGCTCCATTCGGGAACTGTAACGATTCACCTTGCCCTGATTTGCCATACTACCAAGAACAATGGGATGAGTATATCCGTGGCGAGAATGAGTTCTTCAATCTACCTTCTACGGTCATTTTCCCAGCTTTGGCAATGGATGTCATTGCGGCAATTACGTTTGCGAGAGACAACGGTGTAGAGATTTCCGTTAAGACTAGTGGCAATGTAAGTATTGAATATGTAGGATCAAATCTATATTGCACATATTCCAAACTCATCTATGTGTTTGTTGACTGTGTAGTCTTATACAGGCGCTTCCACAAAAAGAAATACTCTTCATTTGAACATGAACAAGAAATACCCTAGCTACTCTAACATGGATGGTGGCATCATTGATTGTGATGAAGTCGAGGATGTGGCAGTGGGCACAGACTTCCTTCCTGACCTTAGTGATCAGCCATGCCGTGTAGCCAAATCTCGTGACAAGCATGGTGTTATCCGCATTGGAGGAGGAGAGCAATTCTGGCTCCCTTATCAAGCCGTTACCAATTTTAATGCGGCGTATAAAAAATCGACTGGTGGGTCATCGAAATTCAGGTTTTTGGGTGGAGCAGCAGGCACGGTCAGTCCCATGGGATGGACTTTTCAAGGTAAGTAATTAGTGGCCGTTTCTTCGTGTTATTGTTGGGTTCAGATTATCTAACTCATGTTCTATAGGAGGTCTAGCCTCTACCACTGGTGGTCGTATGCTTGGCTTCGGTGTCGATCAGGTTGTTCAAATTGAAATGGTCCTACCAACTGGTAAACATGTGAAGTTTGGACCGACTGAATGGGATGATTCTGCCATTTATGACGGATACCTACAACCAAAGACTATCACAGTGTCAGGCGTTTGTAACAAGAACACAGATGAAGATGAAGCATTGTGGGTTTGGGAAGAATGTGAAGGAGATATCCCTTGGAATGACTTGTGGTTTGCAGTGCGTGGAGGTCTTGGCGGTTCATGGGGAGTTGTATTGTCTCTAACCATTCAACTACAACCTTGGGAGCCAACTTACTTTCTCCATGTACCCGATCCTCAGTGCAAAGAAAATATGAATTATCCAGATGCACGAAATCGCTTTGTGATTGATTTTCTATTGAATCCAAGCGAGCTGAATGTGAGTGAAACTGATAGCAAGAAGTGCCAAGGATTTCGAGGTGACAACATCTTTTGTTATGGAGAAGGCTCATGGAGTCCATTCATCAATGCGTGGAATGAATTTGCTGAATCATATTACCCCGACTTAGTTGGTTGCTTTGAACCATTGGAGGCTGAAAAAGAGTTGAGAGCCTATCCTGATGACCCTGATGATACATTTGCTTTTGAAGACTACGCGTCGTTTGCGAAACAGCCGTACTACAAAAATTATCCTGATCTTGCTGGCCTCGTTCCGAGCTATCCATATCCTTCTTACATGTCTACCAACGAAGCTTCGATCAACATTTTAGTTCCGGCTCAATATTACATTGATAACGAAGAGGCGGCTAATCTCTTCCCTCCCTCATATTTAGCATTTGGGGGTAATGCTGCTTACACTTCTGATCAACTAACCGCCCTGTCTCAAGCTCATCGTACAGCTGGTAACATGGCAGGGACTGCACTGAAGCGCTTTGATGATAATGACTTTTGGTCAGATGTGTTTCCCAAGATGTTTGATACATCTGATCCTGAAAACTTTCCAGGCTTTGTCGGATCGAATCATGCTGGTAAGCCAAGAAGTGCGAATGTCACTGTGTATTTACTGTACTTCCATACTCGTTGAACTGATTCTGTTCTTTTCGTTCTTCTTTCATCTAAAGGTCCAAACACCCGCGGACCATTGAAAGAGAACTGGACCAAAGCTTGCCCTTTGTCGTGGACTACTGAAGAGCGCGATGAAAAGTGCATCAGCATTCAAGAGGCTATCTACGGTACCAAGCTTTTGAAGGAACTGGAGAGGATTAAAATGGAAATTGACCCTAACTTTATCTTTGACTGCTACGGTTGTATTTTGAACAATAGGGATCGGAGCAATGATCCTTCGTGCGATGATGAGTTGACAATTTTGGCATCGGCGTAAATGTCATGGGTGCTGGGAATAGCAATGCGACTAATTGCACTGGATCCTCTGAATGTTGTTGATCCCAGTAGATCATACTATCCCAGTTAGTTACGAAAGCGGTCGCTATGTGCGGCCAAAGGCGGCGACAGGAACCGACGACTTGTTGGAATAGTGCGCAAATAAAATTATTATTCATTTATGTTATTACTTATGTGAAAAAAGCTTTAAATG
>JALLAY010000193.1:0-18951 GCA_036939635.1 Cyclotella baltica | reverse complement strand
TCCTATGAGTGAGACCCTTGGGTAAACATGTCACCGAGTTGGTTTCTGCTATCAACCTTCAAGATCTGCACTCTGTTCTCAGGATTGAACACATACTCCAAAACCAATGATACTTGATGGCATGGTGTTTTGACCTGGGAGTCATGTGACGAGGCTCCATCCTGGCTAGGGTCAAAGCACCAACATGTCTTCATGGATTTTAATATGAAGTTTGGACACAAAATCGGCGTCTCATCCAACGGCTGCACTGAGTTCCCGAATCAAACCCACCACTGGAATGAGATCTTTGCAGGCAGTTCTTAGCACAACATATTCAGCTTCCATCGTGGAGAGTGCATGCTCCGCCTGTAACAGGGATCTCCATACAATAGGGCAGCCGAAAGCAAGGATGACATAGCCAGTTAGACTACGGGCACAGTGAGGATCCTGTGGATGTTCATGCCCCCTTCACCACAATGTACTCCATCTAACGCTGCACGTCCACCATCAGACATCACATTCTACAAATTGTACCTAAATCACTTCATCGTATTCCTTGATCCGGCAGTGGAAGGTATTTGTTTGCTCAGGGCTGAGCATATGGACAAGTTACTGATGCAACATGTCCCTGTTACTCCGGTTGCTTGTGACAAGGTCTCTGTCCATCTCAAGAAATGCCGTTCCATCCTTAATGCCAAAACCAAGTCTTCGCTGTTGGGCTACCTGAATATCATGGAGAAAGCCTTCAATGATGTCCTCGGCCAGATGGATACCCCTCTTACAGTGGATACAGGTGCCTCATGCTGTATCAGTCCACAACGAGAAGATTTTGTTACTTACTTGGATAACAAGGTCAATATCAAGGATCTTTCTGGTGTGGGCAAGATTGTGGAAGAAGGCATCACTGAGTGGAAGGTGGTGGACAAACTTGGCAGAAACCACACTCCAAAGCTGAAAGCTTGTAGGACTGTCCAGCCCTCAATGTGCCTTTTTCCAACAACTGAAAGGAGTCAGCAGCCACAATCACTCAAAGTATGTGATTCTTCTCCAACATGGGACAGTTCTCGAGGCTCACAATGGATCAGCCAACCTACTGATTCTACAGTTAAGTTTGACAGAGCCATCTTGTTTCTGGTCTAAGTGATTCTTGGTCAAATGCCTCAATGCTCAGCTCCAAGCAGACAATGTTATGACAGCAAAGAATCTGAACTTGAATGCCACCCAGAAAGAGCTCATGCACTGGCACCATCATCTCTCCCGTGCTGGTCTTTCCACCATTCATAATTTATGCCAACAAAAGATGGAAGGGGTACGGAAGTGTTGTCTCTTCATCACCAGCTGGATGTCAAGTAGATTCATCATTGACCCCCTCCCAGCCTTCCACCATCAAACCAGTAGAGGGTTTCTTTTATTGTCAATAGGGCATGGGACTATCACAATCCATTTCATAATCCCACACATCCCGTCCTGAGGTCCAGGTAGAAATCACCGATGGAAGCTTGTCAACTAGCTGAGATTTTGAGGAGGAACCAGACCGGGAAAATGAGCTATCATCCTGGCTCTTGAACACTCCTCTACTTCTTTTTTAACCAATATGAGCGTTTCTACCATGGTAGAAAGGTTGTCTGCCGGAGCATCTGTAGAAACATTAGATGATAGAGATACATCTTTCTCCCCAACAAAACTCCACATTGTCCAAAAAATGGAGACTAAAATGAAGGGAAAGATGGTGGCTTCAAATGGTAATGGAGCCGGGTGATAGCATCTCATGTTCAATGAGGTAGTATCCAATATCTCATGGGTATGTCATAAATATGGTAGAGCTCTACTTGGGTGTTTGTAGCTGTAAACCAATCCAGTCAGTGAGACGTGCAAACACAGAGTTAAACATAGGATTCGTGAAGACTGCAGAGACATAATGGCAACTAGACTAGATAGAAGGCCAATGTTGAGCAATAACAACGATGTCACCAGGGAGATATAAGGTAGGGAGAGCACCACTAATAACAGAAGTGAAATCTGGCACCAAACCTGCCCTTCCCTGCTCATCTCAGCCTTGACAAGCATTATGAAGGATGTACTTGACCTCAGTCTTGGTACAGAAGACATTTTCAGTTAAAGTGTCCACATGAGAATTAATGGCACGCTTGGCGAGATCAAAGATGGACTGGTCAACACCAGAAGAAAATTGGAACCTGTTTTGTCAGCTAAATATGGGACAAATTGACTGCTGATGAAAATATGAGTGGCATATCCTTGTTCTGCAAAATCCTCCATGACTATGTGAGCATGAATAGTGACTTCAAAACAACGTGCAAAGTACAACAACTTATCCCAATCTTCAGAGAACTCCTGCATCAGCATCCTCTTCTCCCACATGGCATGGAAGATGGTGTTTAACTCGTCAGAGAACAAAGTAAAAATATTCTTTTCGTCGATGCCATATTACATGATGGTCTGGAGTCTGAAGCTAGGAGTTAATATGCGCAATCAGCTTGCCCCACCAACTCTTCACAGACAGAACAAGAGCAAGGTAAAAGATTTGAGTGTGACCAGGCTTTACATGTTGTAAGATGTACTGAAAGGCAGTATTGATGATATCCTCAAGAGCTTTTCCCAAATATTTGCCCACCCTTCATACCATGTTGACCATCGCAAGTAACTTTGTTACTCAGCACAGGGAAACAATCACTTGATTGTACAGAGAGTCAATGAATCTGTAATTGACTGCATCTAAAATGCCACAGCTCTTGAATATTATCCAATAGGTTTTGTCTCTGCTGATAGTTTCAACTTGTCAGTCGAGGCATCCTAGAGGCAGAGCCAGAGTATCAGGATCAATCTTGTCTTTCTTAAACAAGGCAACAATGTCATGCACAGAATCGAAGGAACAGGAATCCAACCTGAGAGTTTGATTTTCCAAGAGGTGTTAGACTTCCGCTAATAAAGTCTCCAACCTAGCCACATGAGAGTCACTGCCCCGAGAGCAGAAGCATTTAACATATCATCACCCACTAGTACCGTCAAAAAAGGTGGAAGGCCTGGACGCAGGGGATGAAACACTTCAGAGCCACAGCCCCATCTCCTCCTCTGTATCAAACAGCGTGACAGCATTCCAACCTTGTTGAGTTAAAGAAGAGTTATCTTGACTAGAGAAACCAACTGTAAACATCCTAGACTCTCTTGGTGTTCGTAAGTTGCTAAAAAAGGGAGTTTTTGAGCTATGAATTTGATCGGTAAGGACACCTGGTGCTTCCACTGACTCTCGAAGGCTGCCAACTTCAGACATAATTCATTTTTACACTTATGGTAAGCGCAAGGCAGTGACCATCTTATACCAGAAACTCGTTATTTATCCATTAAATTTAAATGCCATCACATCTGCCTCAAACACCAACCCTGGCTATGCCATTAGACACACTGATTCATTCATTCCTCTAACTTGCCCACTGACCTTGTTGCAATCCATGACGACAGAATGAATTGCATTAGCAAACAACTCACTGATGTTGAGGAGTAAATTTGGGTCTGTGGATCCAAACAGCTCACCACAAAAAGCAGAAGGCCTTGAGGTAACAGCTCCAAGTTCCCCATCAATCTCTTGCCAGCCTCGATAACCCGAAGTCCAGTTCATCCAAACCCTCAGACACAGTCCTTAACAATAATTCCACCCAAAGCATTCATTTCACCACTACATGCTTTTGACATGGCATATGTCATGGCCTTTGAGTGGGAAAATAGGAGACGGGGACATATGACATTCCCAGCTAAGATAGTCCATGCAGTCTATGAATGCAAATATAAATCGTAAAGGTAAATTGAAAAATGAGGCATGGGTAATGTTGAATACAAGAATTGATTATTATTGATTGATTAGCCACAAATAAATCAGCCTGGAGGCCAGGAGCAGAGGTTTTTGAACTTCCTTTGTTTTGTAATGAACAGTTTTTTATACTATAAGTAAACAATTTAGTAACTAATAACCTCTACTTATGGTATCTAAAATGGTAGGTACCGATCCTCATCTTTTAGACACAAAGTGAAGTTCTTAGAATGGAATGTGCAAAAGATTTTTCACAGAGGATTTGGTTTCAAATCTTTTCTAATCGTATCTTTATTTCGGATTAAAGGTATCTTTTGTGGCATCCATCAGCACGACCTCCCCCCAACCACAAATGAGTGTCACGTGCCTCTCGACACACGTACCAACCACGTGTGATTGTTTGGACGATACGATGATCATCATCTTTGGATTTGCTGGATGAACCGAATCCGATGAAATGCTCATAATTTCTTTCATCGGCTCGTCTGGAGTAGCAATCAACAGTTCCATACAACACACTTCCCATCACTCGCAAACATGTCTACTGGTGATTACAAAGGTGAATAGATTCCACTTAAAAACTCTTGTTCTCATCACATCGCATCCTCTAACCTGCATTTCTTTCTTTTCAATTGACAGTTGCTGATATCTCTCTTGCCGACTATGGTCGCAAGGAAATCGAAATTGCCGAGATTGAAATGCCTGGGCTCATGAACTGCGTGGCGGAGAACAAAGAGAGTCAACCCCTCGCTGGTGCGCGTGTTTCTGGATCGCTTCACATGACAATTCAAACCGCCGTTCTCATCGAGACGTTGAAGAAGCTTGGAGCCGACATTCGATGGTGCTCGTGTAACATTTTCTCCACGCAGGACCACGCTGCTGCTGCCATTGCCCGTGATGAGAGTGCTGCTGTGTTCGCGTGGAAGGGAGAGACGCTTGAGGAGTACTGGGAGTGCACTTTGAATGCTCTCACCTGGCCCGAGGATGATGGCAAGGGCCACGGATGTGACATCATTGTTGACGACGGGGGAGACATGACACTTCTTATCCACGAGGGAAAGAAGGCAGAGGATGCCTTTTTGAAGGATGGTACTCTTCCTGATCCCAGCTCCACCGACAACGAAGAGTTCAAGATTGTTCTTACCATCATTAAGCGTCTTCTTGAGGGTGGGGAGACTGACAAGTGGAACAAGATTGCCCAACGATGCAAGGGTGTTTCTGAGGAGACCACCACTGGTGTGCACCGTCTCTACCAAATGGAGAAGTCAGGAAGTCTTCTCTTCCCAGCCATCAACGTCAATGACTCTGTGACCAAGTCTAAGTTTGATAACTTGTATGGATGCAAGCACTCCCTGCCTGATGGTATCATGCGTGCCACTGATGTCATGATGGCGGGTAAGAAGGCTGTCATCTGTGGATACGGAGATGTTGGAAAGGGATGCGCTCAAGCCATGCGTGCCAATGGATGTGTTGTGTATGTCACGGAGATTGATCCCATCTGCGCCCTTCAGGCCTGTATGGAAGGTTTCACTGTCACCACTTTGGAGGATGTTGTTGAGACGGCTGATATTTTCATCACCACCACTGGTAACAAAGGTATTCTTATGGCTGATACCATGGCCAAGATGAAGAACAATGCTATTGTTGGAAACATTGGTCACTTCGACAATGAAATTGATATGGCCGGTCTTACAAAGGTCACCAAGCGAATCAACATTAAGCCCCAGGTGGACCGATTTGTTTTCGAGAGTGGCAATGGAATCATTGTTCTAGCTGAGGGACGTCTTCTTAACTTGGGATGTGCCACGGGTCACCCTTCCTTCGTCATGTCTTGCTCCTTCACCAACCAGGCCCTTGCACAGATTGAGTTGTGGACAGAGAAGGATAGTGGAAAGTACAAGACTGGAAAGGTCTATGTCTTGCCCAAAACATTGGATGAGAAGGTTGCTCGTCTTCACTTGAAGTCGCTTGGAGCCAAGCTTACTGTTTTGTCCCCAGAGCAATCAGAGTACGTTGGCATCCCAGTTGATGGACCCTACAAGCCTGATACTTACCGTTATTAGATTCATTGTATATCAGTATGATAGTCTCTCTAATTAATGTAATCTGAGTACCATTTGATTCATCTTGTTATATATGTAGCAATTTATTTCATCAGTTGTGTTTTCTTTGACTTTTGCAAACATCAAAAATAATTTCAACCGTTGTGAACACATTCTGAAGTAATTTTACCATTAAGTATGGTAATGCAACAATTTTAATTGGCATTATTAATCGGTCAACAATAATGCACATCACGCAGCAGTGCCCTCTGTAGCAATTGACATTATGTAGCACTATAGTTTCCAGGGAGTAAGTGTTTTGTTCTTTTTAGCGGGTTCTTAGGTAGGTTGTTTCAATCAGGTTGCTTTAGGTGCTTTCCTCTTGATCTCATTTCAATGCAATGAAATATTTATAGGTAGTTTTAAAGATGAGTCTTTGCAAAAACACATTACAATCATATCTTAACCTTTCAATAACCTCAAACCCGCCTCAAGGTCCTCGCCTTTCCCCTATTTTTTCAACGACAACGACGATCGTATGTAAAACGACCGAACCGCCAGCATAGCATCCACGCCGCCCGAGCAGAAACAACGTCCAGCCATATCACTCTCCCCCAAGAAGAGAAAGGGCTTAAGGCAGCCATAGCTTCGTACCGTAAGATGAGGAACAGGGCAGGTGCCTCGCCTCAATTATCCAGCACCAGCCGGGCACAAACTACATCAAAGGCCCAACATATCTCGACGTCGACATGGGTCATAATAGTAATTGTTTCTTCATGCATTTCATTTTATGTTGGAGTTTGGTCTGCGTGGTCGATTTCTTCTCCTGGGGATTTATCAGGTGATGCAGCAGCTCTCTGCCTGAAGGCGGCCAATGGGGAGTACATCGGAGACTTCGGGCAAAAAGTTGGGGATATTTTTAAGACAAGATTAGATAGAGGTGAGACTTCCGTCCATGGATATCATGCTTTATGATTTATGATCAATGCACACATGATCTTGATACTCATCTTGTATTAGAATTAAAAACAAGCTGCAAAGACACCCAAGTGAAACAAGAATCTGAGTGTCCACAGGTTTGCTTCGACGCCCCCAATTGCGATGCACAGCTCGGAAAACAGGTTGGAGACGTCTTCAAATGGAAACTGGACGCAGGTATGGAAATCTTTATGTATTTTTTCAACGTTATCTTCATTTACATCTCTTCAATCTATGCTGTACTTATGAAATTTAGCAATGGCAGACAACACAAATTGCCCTCAAGTCAAAGATTGCGAATCAATTTGCCTGGATGCTGCACAAGGCAAAGGCTACGAAAGTCTTGGGAAAAAGATTAATGAATCATGCAAGTCAAAAAGTCCAGGTGAGAAATAATTTGCACGAACCTCTGCAATTTTTGTCGTAATCATCATATCATCATTCATCCATTGCACTAAAATAATAGATGTAGCCGTGAGTTGTCCAAAATGTGATTGTCCACAATCCCAGCAAGTTCAACAGCCGGCTCAAAAGCCAAGATTCGACTCTGCAACAAATCATTTCGCTTCGGGACTTGTTAGCATCAGCCGCAAACATTTATTTGATGCCTATGACTTTGGAGTGCCAATGTCTTCAAATGCTGAACATGAAAATACTCTCATTTTGTATCAATCAGAAAAGGCCCTTCCATCTGATACAGCCATCAAACAAGCAGCTCAGTATGGCGGGGACATCCCAGTAATGACAAATGCTCTTGATGCTACTGAAAATTGCGATCAATTAAATGTTTTGTTTACCAAGACTCCAAATAAGTTGAGACAATGCACTGCTTTAGTAGGAGGTCAGTATCAAGGCTATCATATACAACGCTGGATGAGAGTTGTAGGTGAAGGAACACGGGGACACATGGATCCAACAGCGCCATTGCATCATGTTTCAAGGTGAGTCAAGAGGATGTATTAAATATATTTTACAAATTCCAGGCTGAAAATTGATGTCATTCAACATTTATTCACCAGAACAACGAGATCAGATGGATATGACGAGTTGGACATGCCAAGGCAAAGACACACCGACTTGCATAGAGAAATTCTAACAACATACCTTACGAATCTGAAACAAATGCAGGAAGAGCTCAAATCAACTCTAGAAAAAATTGCTATAGACAAAACAGTGGTGGTCATGACAGTCAACAAAGGACAAAGCGACCTGTTTATGAACTTTGTTTGTTCTGCGCGGTCTAAAGGTTTTAATCTGTCAAATGCATTGCTGGTTCCAACAGATCAATTCTCGAAGGATATTGCGGATAATTTGGGTATGGCAACATTCTACAATGAACAAGTGAGTCAAAACAACCTGTCCATGCCATCTATTATCAAAGATCCCGAATCTCTGATATAGCTTTTCACGACATAGTTGATGAAAATGTACCCAGCGGAAGAAGGTGAGCCAAGAGGTTGCCTTAAATAAATTGTACAAATTCCAGGCTGAAAATTGTTAAATCGTTATTTAATCCTACAAGCGAGAACATATGGAGACGGTGCATTTGCTCTAATGATGATGGCGAAAGTCATATGCGTGCAGATGGTGAACGACCTTGGATACGACCTATTGTACCAAGATGTCGGTGAGATAGCCTTCCATCTTTGCTGCAATATTAAATCGTGTTCAATCTTAATGACAATTTTTTGTGACGATGTTGATAGATGTTGTTTGGTACAAGGATCCAGTCAATTTTTTTCACAAAATGAACCCATCATTGGCTAGTTTTGATATCTATTTTGAAGACGACGGCAGCAGACAGGAAAGATTTGCTCCGTATTCGGCTAATAGTGGGTTTTACTTTGTTCGAAGCAATGATCGTACACGTATGTTGATGCGTCGAATGCTCTATGCCGGAGATTTGATTTTTGCATGTGCAGGTCATCAGCAGGTAAATCTCACTTTTGCTCCTATTAATGCTTTGCACCTCACCATTGCACTGTTTGTGACTAACTTTGTTTGCTGGCAATCCAATGAATAGATATTGATCTTCTTACTTGCAGATATGAACTCTCTGGGTGGGCTCAAGGTTAAGGTATTCTCCAGAGATGGAGATGAGTTCCCAGGTAAGTAATACATACTGATTCTCATTCACATAAAAGATACAAAAGTCAAAATAGATGTTATGAGGAATTGACACCCGAGCCTTATTTTCAGGAGGTTACCACTATCACATGACAAAAAGTTGGATGAAACAAATGATTAATGGAGAGAAAAATCCGTACATATTTCACATGTGCTGGACGCTGAACAAGGATGACAAGCTGAAGTTCATGAAACAAATGGGTATGTGGCACGCAAAGGACACCTGTGCTGGAAAAGAAGTGAAGCAGATCCTGAATGGAACAGTAGCAAAAGATGGACTTTTCCAGGAGTGCTGTTCAAAAGAACCTCTCACGCAATGCTTTTACAGTGACAAGCCAAGTGTGATTCCCTGCAAAGACTCTCCATCCAAGGACAAAGGAGGTAGCTCATTTTGGTGACATCATTAATCAAGTTTTTGTTCATATTATTAAGTAGGCACAAAGCATGGTACAAAGCGGCTAATTGGTAGTTGGTAATGGCATCAATGAATATTATCATATGGTACTACAATATAACTAAATAATCCATCGAGCAAATTATTTACTGAATTATCAAAATCTTCTCCAAATGAAATCTCAGAGAGAGAAGAGAATCCTAATAGTTGAGGAGGTGGATGTTGTAACGCTGTTTTAAGTCAGGCTTGTAGAGCAGGTACAGGAAGGGTAGGTACTTAGGAATGAAATCTTGAAAATAACACCAGGCAGGGATTTTCGATAACCCTTTATCAGTAGAAGGTCTTGTTGTGCCTTCAATGCGGCACTGATGTCGTTCGTGTGGCGCTGGCAACTAACCCTCGTCCTTCGTGTGGCGATTCGGGGCTGTTCGTGTCTCGATCTTCGTTCCAAGAAATGCCAAGAACATCTCTCTTGCTAAAATTTGTGATTGCAAAGAGAGACTGGAGCACTACCAATGATGGTAGATTAAGCAGGCGGATCATCATCAGCTATCGGCGGCAAATCCAAGACAAAAATAAGAGTCATAAATCACAAAAGTCAATTAGTATGAGACCAGGTAGGTGGCACGAAGCAAGTGCAAGACCGTGCGCTGCAACGGTGGCATTGTGGCAATTGGAAAATGTGACCAATGACCATTCAATCACAACCAGAATATCTCTGGAACTGTCGGGTGTAGAAAAGTGTGAGTTGAAGTCAGTACTCATTGTACTCTCATAATTTTCATCTCATAACTTTCAACTCCAACAAACACAAAGGCAAACATTCCAGAACAAATTACCATGATTTTTTCCACACTAGCTTTCTCCGCCGCTATCTCCATGTTTGGGTTCCTCATGCCAACCGAGGTCCGTTCTCACGGCTATGCCTGGGACCCCATGTCAAGGAACGCGTATGCACACGAGTATGGTGTAGGGTGAGAGATAGATGTTATGTTCCGTGCTGTTGGCTATTGCCAATGACGACATTGCATTACCAGCCGATATTCATGCCTAAAATAAAATTTCTCTCCACAAATTCTTCTACTTCACAGGTCTTGGCAGGCAAGCGACACACTCTCAATGCGTACCTGGAACCACCCCGGCCTTGAAAATGGAGGAGACGTGAGTAACATCCCTTTAATGGTACAAATTTGTTACTTTTAAATTATCTGGCTGAGACTATTACTTTGAAAACAGACGTTTGGGGCTTGCGGAGCCAAGATAGATGACGACAGGAGATACACCAAGCCCTCCGAGTGGGTAACACACTTTGGTAACACAGTGCCTTTCTTGGCGCAGGCGACCTACATGGAGGGACAGGACATTGTCATTAGATCCATTCTAACTGCCAACCATAGGGGACATGTTGAAATGTATGCCTGGTAAGTCAAGGTCACTTTGTCAGCTTTTCTTCTTTGTACCTCATCAACCACTCTGGCTAATGATGTGGTGCTTTGCTTTTACTTAGCACGGACATAGACAACCCGACTGATTCATGCTTCCGAAACAACCCCCTTGAGTTTGTTGAAGACCTCCTACATGGTGCTCCAAAAGATGAGAACTATCCTCTCAGAGCCATCATTGCTCCTCCCAGTGGTGAGTAGTCTGCTCATAATATAGTAACCATACTTAGATTTTAGATATCTGCGGACACCTCTAACATTTAGTTCATTAACTTTCCAGCTCAAATTGAAAATGCTGATGTGGATAAGACCATGCCAGCAGGTGAAAATGGAGACTTATATGTCCATAAATTCAGGCTTCCTCAAGGCCTATATGGTGATGAGGTCCTTCTTCAATGGTTTTGGTGAGTGGAGACAACGAATCAACTTCAGGCTTCTCCTTGTGTTTGATGGATTTGACAGAAAAAATTCTTTTTTTGTTTCAAAAGGATCACAGCGAATGGCTGTAAACCAGAAGGGTACATCAACTACCCTTGGCCCAATGACTCATGGAAACCATCAGGTTCATTGAGCAATGTCTGTCCATCTCCTTATGCTGATTGTAGCAGGGAGCCTGGGCGCACTGATTGTCAGGATCCTCAGGTGAATTAATATTTTCCAAGAAAAGGAAATGAGAAAACTGATTTTATAACAAGTACTCATAATCATTGCCCCTCCTTTCAGATATTTCGCAACTGCATGGAAGTATCAATTGAACAGGTAGGCTCTCCACTACCCACCCATTTCCCAAGTTTTCTTCCAAGCTTGCGCCCTAGTCAATCGAAGGAGCCCTCATTGAAGCCATCTCTTGAACCAAGCCTTCACCCCAGCCAGTCCAAACCCCCTGTATCCGGGCCAACTGGAAGTCCCAGCTTACGCCCAAGCTTGTCAGAAATCCCAACTGCTAATCCAACTAATTCACCTACTGAATCCCCTAACTTGGAAATGGGTTGTTGCTCCCAGAATTATCGTGACTGCCATGATCAGCTCTTTGACAACTGTAATCAAGATGAGAGTAGCTGCATCAGCTGTGGTCGCTACTGGCTGCCGGGTGGGGCTCAGAGCGGTTGCAAGGCCTACAATGAGGTAGGTTGTTATGATGCTGCCAGGGACATTGGAAATGATGTCAATGATCCTTGCTGTGATGGACTAATTTGTAACAATGACGGGGCCAATACCAAATGTTTCAAAGCTTGATTGACTGAGTATAGAGTGGTGATAGTGATTCTCTAGTGTGCATCCATGATCATGATTGCTGATCTTGTGGCCAATAATATTTATTATTCTGTGGGGTTCTAAAAATAGAAACAAGTGTTTGCTTGGGCAGTTAATTGCTCTTGTTTTCTACTAGTAATTCATTTTTCACTATTATTCAAGCTAAAGCAAGCATTTATTACCATAGACTTGTTTGTCCAAAAATAAGCATATCAAACAATCTGATTTTATGACAGCGATCATGATTTTCTTGCTATTCTGCTAATGAATAGGTCATCTTCCTCAGATAAGGAAGGACTGATATTCAAGTAAGCAGTGGAGGACCACACCCACTTTTTGGTCTCTATTTTTGTGCCCTGCATGGTACTCCTCCGATAGAGCGCTTTTATCTTCACTCGACCGGCAAAACTTTCAGTTGCTCTACTAAAGAAGAGAGCAGTGGAACCATAGTCTGCTCCGATAGAGTCAGTGAAGTGCATGAGTCGATAGAATAAAGTCATCAAGAACGCCCAGAAAACTGGGCAAACGTACAAACCCGTATTTTCCCTGGGTTTTGACTCATTTTTCTCACACACCAGCATCACTCTCGACAGATTCTGATCACACAATAATTCATGCATTATGCATGCAACATGGATGATAAGTTTCGTGCCACAACAGGAATGGAGAAATGAGCGACCATTCTTATCGCGTAGTTAGCAAGAGCATTCATGGTCAAATCAGAAAGACCTGGGTTAGAATCCCAGCAGATACTTTTCTTGAACCATCCACTTCATGTGATGGATGGTCAGCGGTGTGTTGACCAAATCTCCTCTATCTACTTCTCTGCAATTCAAGCCTAAGCAGCTTGTTTTACTGGATAGATGATGGAACCTCAAGCCACTTGCCAGACACCAGCACAGATAGCCTCCCTTAATAGCAGTGAGACCAGAATTAGCCAAGCTGATGCCGAGCTGCTCATATTATGACACCTGTGGTGTGTTGATGATATCAGATAGAGTGCTATCGAACATAAAAATGATTGTTTCTCCAAGGGACTGACATGAGAAAAATTTCAGACTGCAGGTTGGAGGAATTTCGCAGGCTATTTGGCCCTCTCTATCTCCTGACTAAGGCCTAAAAAATTATCGTACCTAACCCCTCAGACCCTTTATACCTCTTTGAAAAACCTCTTTTTTACATGCGAACCTAATTTTTGCGCACTAAAATTAAGGCAACTGGAGACACGCGTAGGGATGTTAGGGTGACGTGTTACATCATATGATGTCATAAGGAACAAATGACGTCACATTCCCATAAGTAATATTTTTCTTCCATGTCACAACGAGAAACATGCACAGTGTCACTGGACCCTCAGTACCTCTTCAACGTGCGGTTTTATCCTCTCGTCATGTCAGTTTCTAAGTAAAACAGTACTCTGTTAGCAGAGAGATGGATTGGTAAAAAATGTCCTTGTTTAGCTGATGGGAGTTTGGGCTGTGTTGGTCTTCCACAGAGTCTTTGGCTTTTAGCGTAAGTCAGGTCTTTACTGCCAACAACTTGTTAGTATGGGCCCTACTTAGACAGTAGGCCCCAAGACTCTGAAGTTCAGTTCTAGTGGTTTGTCATAAAAATGCGGAAACTTCAGTAGATTTCTTTCAGCAGCTCAGTCTGATTTCACGTGTCATTAACTACCTCCTCTCAGGTCCCTGTTCTGGGGATAGAAGCACCATCTAGACCTTCTCTCAGAGTAAAAAAGTGGCTTAGGTACCAGGAGTTTGACTTATGATGTTTCTTTCCACAAAATGATCTTAAACTTAAACAATAGCATTGAAAATAACTATTGCACTCAAACTTTTATTATGCATGGTCAAACTTACACTACCAATAACAAGGATAAACTCTAGTCTGACAAGAATTCAAAGAATAAAAAGGTAACAGGCAGGCATCTTGGTATCATAAAACTATTCAATCAGATTCTTTCATGCACTTCCTCTACGACTTCGGGAGTTAGAAAACCCATGTTTGCCTCTACCAATTCGACGACGTGGCAACTTCATGGTTGGTAGTCTGCTGTCATGATCGGCACCAGTGGCGCTAGTAATGCTTGAATCAACAGAGTCATGGAGATCCTCGCGACTGCTATCATTAGTTTCAAATACATTGCGAAGAGAAGATTCGCGATCATCACTTCCATTCTGATATGAGTGTTGAAATTGTTGGTCAAGGCGTTCAAGGTAGGCACGTGCTTCCTTGGCTTCCATTGTAGCAGCTTTGTGTTCTGTCTGAGCATTCTGGAGTGCTCTTGATGTATTTTGTTCCCAGCGCTCTGCAGACGCAAGACGCTGCTTGGCCGCCTCGATTGCTGCTATGGAGGATGAAGACTGTGAAAATCCACGCACGTGTGGACTTGGGGCGGCCTGACGTTGGATCGATGGAAGAATTGAGACAAAAAGGTTTGCCAGCTTAGCTGACACATAACTACTCTCTTTCATGTACCCATCAAGTGATTCCATCAATGTTGAAATTGTTTCATCATTAAACGATGCCCCAATATCAGCACCAATGACAAGATCAGGAACCTTCTTTTCCAGGAGCCACCGGGAAAGATCCTCTTTAATTGTTTTGTGTTCTTCTCTTATAGGAATCATTTTAGGCAGTGGCTGCAGGGTTGGTGCTGGGGCCTTACTGCCATCTGATACCTCCCAACCATGAAGAGGGGGGTACGCTTGAGGTGAGGAAGGGGCAACAGTGTAGTAATCAGTATAATCTGGCTGGTGCAGGTCATCATCATGCTCTTGTGACAAGCACCAAACTGGACCTCCCTCCTCAAATGTTGTGTCACTGAACAGCGTAAGTTTTTTGCCCGTAGATGGATCAACCCTTTCATAGCTTACATCAATTCCTGGAATGACATATCCCCCGTGATCACGTTTATCTGCTGCAATGGTGTACATCCCATTTACAAAACCAGTACCAGCCCCACTTACATTATATGCCCCAATGGCAGGTCGGAAGCTATGTACCGTTTCAATAAGCTCATGAAGCATATCTTGTCCATACCGTTTGAGTTCCACGGATTGAGCTGGCAGCAACAGCACAATCATAGCCTTAGAAAAATCAAAGAACTCAAGAATTGCTTTCGGGTCCGACAAGGCCAACTCAACATGAATCTGTTTAATATCTTTGATAATCGTAGAAACCTTGTTAATATTTTGCACCTCAAGTGCATCCTTCTTCATACTCTTCAAATGCTTCATTGCTCCCACAGTCATATTTTTGGCCTCCTTACAAAATTTATTAAGGAAATCAATGCTATCACCATTAAGACGTTGGTGAACAATTCCCTCGTGTGATGAGGTAAGAGCTCGATGGACCATTTCCCACTCTGGGAATGATGAAGTATTCGCCCTGGCGTTGAAATAAATGGCCAAATGATAAAACCCCTTGACACGCTGAAACACCAATATCTTATCCATACGAACTTCCGGGGGGCTATCTTCATAATACACGTCTTTATAATCCAAAATCTGTTTCAGTGCATCCAAAGTGTTACACTTGGCAGTAAACTTGTGTGCATTCGTTCTCAAATCATCATTCACTAACTGAAGTGCAAATCGTACGCCCTTTTCGACGTAGTCGTTTTCAGATTGGCCCAATCTGTCTCGTTCTGTGCCCAAGTTTCGTGGGGATTGAGAGAGGAGCATTTCAGTTACTGCTGCTAGGTTTTTGTCGACGAATTCTCTCCCTTCTTTGGATGTTACGTAGTACTTTTTGGCGGTTTCTAGTGCACTGTGAATTGTCTTGTTGTCAACTACACAGAGAGACATCAATTAAAAAAATACATGAGTTTCAATTGTAACAAATAAAATCTTTAATTTGCAAATCACTCACCATTCCCATCCATAACCCCATCAGCCACAGCATACCAAAGATCAAGAACAACCCCCGGCGGGACCAAATCAGGATCATCAGGTCCATTCGCCACAGCTTGCGGGGACGTCTGATCAAGCGTGGTAAATCTCGCCGACATGATCATCTTCTTGGCAATACCCTTGAGCTTCGGTTTGCCTCCACCGCCACCGTCACCCCCTCCCCCGCCCTTTGCCATTGCAGATCTTATTTTAGCAATTGCAGCCGCTTCCCTCTCCTCATCAGTCATATCACACGCCATTGTGACGACTTTACGCGGTCTGCCGCTGCCAGTACTGCCTTGACTTATGTAACTTACACTGCCCGTGCTGCCTTGGCTCTTGTGGCTGACGCTCAAGTAATCGGATGATTCGGATCGACTGTCGCCTTTTCTGGGTTTGCTTCGAGAGATGCTTCGGGAAGTGCTTCGGGCGTCGGATTCCCCCGTTTTGGCACGGGATTTTGCAATTATTTCATCTAGGTTTAGAGGCATGGTTATTTGTGTGGAAGATCAAAAGGAAGGCGCAAACTAAAATAAGCAAAAATATAATGCTGCGGAATGGCCGGCTGCGGATCTCGGCAAGCCAAGTTCAAGAGCTTTCACGAGTAGAACAATAATAGTTGGGAGTTGGGGACGTTGGATTGCGTTGGATCGGATGGAACCTTGCTTGCCCTTCTGTCTGTCTCTCTTGCTGCGGTCGGTCGGTTGGAGTTGGAGGTTTGAGGAGCCGCCGCAGCCTTCCGCGTATAAGGTAGAATGTTTGCCTGTGTTGTAAAAACGACCAACTAATAAATGGGTCCGAAGTCCGACAGTGTCCGACCCCAGTAGAACAGCCAACAGCTTCATAAAATAAACTTTAACGTTGTTTTTTTGTGTTTTTAACAATTTTTAAGAAAAATAATGCGCCTTGTACGTCATCAAATTAATTTGGCGAAAGTACCTACATTCCTCATCATTCATTAATGTGGAATGCCACAAGGTTCCTTGAATTTCTTCTTAAATTATAATCTATTTTTTCTGAGAGACTTCCCAATTGAACGTTGATACCAACTATAGATTTTCCGTGGAATGAAATTGAAAGGTCCACTCAACCCAATAAATATCTTCAACTCCAATAAATATCTCCTTCTCCAAGCTTCTCATTTACTCAAACTTCTTTCCCTCAAAAAGTCTAATGACCCGAGCCCAGTTGTTTTTTGAAGGGTTCTGTTTGGTTCTGTGAAGTATTCCAGATCGATGATGTCACTTCTAACTAGAGGTATAGGTAGGCCTAATGAAAAATCCACAAGAGCAATTGATAGGGCTAGAAAGTTGGAACCTGGAGGACACGGAAAAACCTTATGTTTGATCCGTAGTATACTAAAATAAACGCTCGTACGCCCAAATCGGGAGATTTTTTTGCGAAGAAGGACTTTTTTGTGAAGAACATCGGCGAGGTCCCTTAAAAACCGATGCCAACAAATACAAAAACTGATGCCGAACTATCCGACTTCTATCCAAACTATCCGAGTTCTATCCAAACTATCCGACTTCTATCCAAACTATCCGAGTTCTATCCGAGTTTTATCCGACTTCTATCCAAGTTTTATCCGACTTCTATCCGAATCCATGAAGTAGAAGACACCGCTTCCGCAACAACAACAACCAATTCGATGCGCCGATCCCAACAGTAAACACCGCCATCTGATCACCATTGGTCCCTCCACTCGATTAGATAGGCATGCATTTCTTCCAATGCTTACGCTTGGGATTTGAACGTGGCTCGAGGCTCGATATGCTTACCTTTCGTGGGCTTTGTCTGTGCTCTGCGTGACCGTGAAAGGATGAGTTGCTGTTTCTTTGGTCGAGCGTGCTGTCGTTGTTGTTATTGTTGTTATTGTTTCATTTGACGCGGGGACGGAAAAGGATTGGCTTTGGCTCAGGTGGTTGCTGTCGTTGTGGTTGGGTGGGGCGGAAGAGCCTCATTCACGTTGGCCGAAGATTGTTGCTCTATTTGATTTAATTTGATTTGTTTTGATTCAATAATTCATTGGAAAGAGATGACGAATAACAAACATGGTGAGTAGTGAATTTATTAGTGAATGATTTCTTCTTAATTTCAGCTCTCATATCAATTAGTGGTCGAACTGAGTTTGAGAAGGGCTTCCATGCCCAGGATTCGGGACGTTTGGAGTTTGGATGTGAAGATTAGGCGTTGGCCTATTTTGATTGCTTGGGGGATCTTTTTTGGTAGCTGCTGCTTGATTATTGCGGTGGTGTCTCGAGAGAGCCGATTGAGGGAGTGATTGGAGGGAGCGTGGATAGGATGGATGATGCCGGGTTGGATGTGTTTGGGTGTTGTCGACGGCGGTACATTTTCAATTTTGACGGGTAGACAAACGGGTAGACAAAAATAGAAATTTCTGAACCAATACAACAATCAACCTTACGGTTAATAATAATTAATTATTTGTTCATCGGAAAGTACAAAATGTAATAAATTCAAATATTAAATCTGTAGATGTAAAGTATTCAATTATTACATCAATAATTGTTTATATTAGGATATTTTATTCTTATCTATAATTAAAAGTCAATTTTTGTGTAACTTTTTATTTGTTTATTAGAATACCTCCGGTCATGTCTTTTCTAAAAACAACAATGAATCCAAACATAATGAAATTTCGACCGCCAAAGGTGTGTAAATTGTCTTAGCAGAAGTTCAGGGTTTCAGAAATATTCCCACGAACAACGCGGTTGATTGTTGAATTATTTTTACTCTCCCCCCTTTAATTTGCTCCTTATCCCTTCTCTTCTTTCCCGCATTTCTTCGTTCGAATTAGAATATTTCAACCAAACAATTGGAAAGAAACTCACCTTTTAGCGTGACCAACAAAGATCCGAATTATAGTCAAACCGAAAATGGTTATTGTTGAGTTAAGAGCGGAAGAAGGACGTTCCCCCCGTGTTTCCCCTTCCATTGGCGGAGATGGCGGCGTTGGGGAGCCACCTTCTGTGACAGAAAGAAGCAGGAGAATGGC
>JALLAY010000192.1:0-19019 GCA_036939635.1 Cyclotella baltica | reverse complement strand
TCCAAAAGGTGGGAGGCCAGACGTCGCATCGGCAGTCGGCCAGCTCCTTCATCATGGTACATCCCCTTTTTTGTTAGACGGGCTGATCAAATAAAGCCCACCCAGCTCCCGAGAATGGGAAGGAAGGCAAAATATGTGATTGAAAGAAAATCACAGTTTTCACTGGATGTGAACCATTGTGTGTTCTTGTCACATGGAAAGTAGGCTCACTCCAATGTGATTGAACTGTTTTCACTCACACAGGCGCATTGTTATGCTTTCAATTAGAAAAGAAAGTTCTGAGGCCCCAATGTCTTGACATGCAGAAGCAAATACATAGCCCGTGAAAAATGCATGGAACAGCTTAATGGGGAGAGGGGATGACTGGAGGCCTTCTGATGGAGATATTGCGGATCCGCATGCCCCCACAGTTATTGGTAGTTATTTTT
Organism: Cyclotella baltica; assembly: GCA_036939635.1. NCBI lineage: Eukaryota > Bacillariophyta > Thalassiosirophyceae > Thalassiosirales > Thalassiosiraceae > Cyclotella > Cyclotella baltica. The sequence goes on along the minus strand of JALLAY010000192.1, from coordinate 18,591 downwards.
ATTAGTGGTTCTTCTAGCAAAAATGAGTGTTCAAAGCTCACAGAATTCCATAGCCACTACAAATTTGAGAATTCACGATGAACTACACAACAAAAGCTAGCCCAGTCAACATAAAAATTCCAGTTGAATGGAATAGAAAACCCTTGCTTTTTTTGCCATGGAAGTTTCAAATCAAAAACCCTCTCTCTCTTCGCAATCAACTTTCCTTCTCATGGACAGAGGAAGTAAAAACCGGAATAAAGTCTGAACCAGAATTATTATGGGTAGGTAGTTGGTAGTGGCTCTTATCTTGCCAAAAACATTTATTCCTTAGGCAGGGTGTCTCACCAGTTTATCATTTTATTTTTCACAAATACTAATTCAATACATAACACATTTTAAGTCTGACAAATTATCCTTGTTCTGGAGCTGTGCGCTGTGTTGCACCTCCAGCCCAAGGAACAGTCAACTTGCCACGCTCAGTTGTAGTTGGCTCATTCTCGACCTCATCCCGCAAATGACGTGTCCCGATTTGCAGTGCCCCATCATCCATCACAACCTTGTTACCCTTGAGCTGCAACAAACCTTGAGAAATGTAAAGCCCAAGATTCTTCTTCAGCAAACTCATGAAGTCTTCAAATTTGGTTGGCTTGGGGAGCATGCCAGAACTTCCCACCTCCAAGAACATCAGCCTGTCTGCTTCAAGCAAGTTACCTGATGGTAAAAAACACATGGACGGGGTAAGTAATATGACTGGCAAATAAAATAAGCAATAGGAGATTGAGCCCATTGACTAACCTGTTAGGTTCCAAATGAGCACTGGAGGGCGGTTCTCTTCCTGAACTTCTTTCCTGATCTTACGAATGGCTTCATGGCCTAGCATCATTCCATCCCTCGGCTGAATATCTTGAATCCACTTATCATTTTTGAAGTAAGCCTGGCGCTTCTTCGCATTTGCAATCTTATCAGCACCAAATCTCACAAATGTGGGGATTTCTCCCTCGGGTCTGGTTCCCTCAGCCATTTCATCAACAAGGCTCTGGCAATAGTCAACAGACATTTGCTGGTCCATGGTGATGATGTGGAAACGGTGCTCTCTGCACATTCGTAGCGCTTGTTCACCACTGAGAGCTGTGTAGCAATCAATTATCACACCTGGGTATTCAAACTGAGTAACAAAAGAGTTTCAGTAAGATAATGTAAGTATCCATCTAGTGACTTGCTCATAATACTCACTGCTATCTTTTGGTAAATCATGGCGACCATTTGCCTCATAGTTCTCTGATCATCAATAACAAGAACCTTCATTGTGCCTTGAGAAGAAAAAGGAAATAGTATGTATGTCAATCAAGTTTAAGCCACAAATGCATCAGCAAGAAGAGATAGATGTTGCTCACCAGAGAAATCAACTTCATAGAGGTAGGTTCCAAAATCAATTTCCTGAAAAGCTTCACCGGAGGGGTTCTCACGATGCCTTTCAATAGCTTCCTCAGATGCACGTTGAATTGCACTTTGAAAATAGATAAATGCTCCAGGACCTCCATTCGGCACGTGATGTTGGTGATCAGGTTTAAGTGGTGATTCAATCCTTAGTCCTGCATCTGACTTATTTTCCAACAGCCCCAGTGAGCCTTTTGAGAGGGTTCCGCCTTCCATCTTTACAACAGCACCATCTTGGCGCGGTTTTAGGCTTGGTTCCGTTAGAGTTTTCGAGATCAAATCAGCCAGCCGCAGTCCAATTCCCGTACTCTTGGTACCACCGATCCTATCCTCCTGAGGGAGTGCATCTCCTGTTGTGAATGCTCGCAAAACATGACGCTGAGCCTCTGTAGCAATTCCCGGTCCACTATCCGCAACACCTAGTGTTACTTCGATCCAATTGGGACCGGCCTCGCGAACAATGCACACCAGAACTACACCACCCTCAACTGTAAATTTAGCTGCATTACTCAATAGATTTGAAAGATATTGAAGAAGAAGTACAGAGTCACTGATAACAAATGAAGTGTTTGGAGCAGGCACATTAAGCTCAACAATGACATTTGGACGCATTCGCGGGGACTGGAGAGCTGCAGCTTTTCGGCAAAGTTCACCAAGATCAATTACTTCATGCTTGGGAGTGTACGTCCCGTTCTCCATTTTGGCAACCTGCCAAGAAATGGTTATCGATGAGGTTATATCAAGTGAGAGAACTTACAATATGTACCACTGAAAACTCACATCAAGCATATCATTCAATGTGTCTACAGCATGCTGGCAGACTAGACGCTGGTGATCTGTCAACTTCCTAACCCTAGTTGGCAGTTCACGCAGACCATCTTCGTCATCTTCATCAATAAGGGCAAGATCCACAGCCTCAGTCGCCCTGTCAGCAAGCGCAAGAACAGATCCTACAACATTACGGATCTCATGGTAGACATGCGCAGAAATGGTTGCTTGAGCTGCAGTGGCTGCTTCTGCAGCGCGTTGTTTCATCTCGGCATCACGCTTAGCACGAGCATCTGTGATATCCTGGCCTACTCGCAGCAATCAAAACGAGAAAATTTATATGATCAAAGTAGAATTTATTATCCAATTAACAATAACGGTAGTTTCCCACTTACCTATTCCAACAACACCAATAACATTGTCTTGGGCGTCACGGCGTGTGGTAGCATTCAACAAAACTTCCACAACATGATCTCCGGATGTAAGAAGAGGAAATTCGAAGTTGGCTGTTTCGATACCCATCATGGCATTCTTGAGGCTAAAACATAAAGAGGTTCAAGTTGGATTGGGTTTATTTAGCTTCAACTAAGGGGAAATTCAAGTTTAAACAATGCAAATAAACTCACATTGCCTGCACTGAGTCCTTGAAATCACAGCTCACAAATTCATCAACAAGCTTTCGATCAAAAACATCTACCGCTGTGAAACCAGTAAGTGATGCCACACATTGATTCCACACATTTACTTTGCCTTCAACATCAACACCAAAAATAGGAGCATTTGCAGAATCAATCAACTTGGCAAATTCACGCTCTTGGGCGATTCGCTCAGTAATATCCTGACCGATTCCAACCATACCAATAATGTGGCCATGCTCATTTCGCCTGGTTGTTGCATTAAGCAAAATTTCTAGACGTACACCTCCCTTGGTAGTAAGAGGGAAATCGAAGTTTCTGTTATAAATCATTTAACAAATTAGAGAATGAGAGAAACTGTTTGAGGCATGGTGCAATACTAAAATAAACGAGCTTACGCAGTTTCTTCTCCATGTAAGGTTTGATCAATAACCTCTTGCACTTTCTCTTGATGCTCTTTCCGAATGAATTCTTTCACCAAACTATGACCCATCACTTCCTCTGATGGATAGCCTGTTAAACGCATTGCGCACTATAAACAAAGAATTATTTAGGTACATGAACTCTGTAACATAAACAACATAATTGACTGCTGACAAAATGCTCACTTTGTTCCAGACGTTGACCCTCTACAGAAAGAGAAAGTGGCGACAAAAAATTAGTATGAATCAGAGCCATTGGTGGAAAATATTAGAAGCAAAACACGTACTCCTTGAGTGTCAACTCCAAAGATTGGAGCATTGGCAGTATCAATCAAACGCGTGTATTCACGCTCCTGTGCCAAGCGGGCAGTAATATCTTGACCTATTAGTCACCAATCAACAAGAACGAATTCTGGGTTAGACACATGATAGTAGACAATACAACCTCAAAACAGTACAAGCTTTAGCACTCACCAATTCCAACCACACCAATCACATCACCCTGCTCGTCTCTCCTCGTTGTAGCATTAAGCAGTACCTCAAGTCTGATTCCAGCTTTTGTCATCAGGGGAAACTCAAAGTTGGCCGTCTCTTTCCCTGCCAGAGCTTCATCAATGACAGATTGTACCCTTGCTCTATGTTCTGGAGTGATAAATTGTTCTACCAGTTTCTGAGAAAGAAATGTGGATGATACAATTCATATGCTTGAGACTCTGAAAGGAGAGGTAAAAATGAGAAGTTCAAAATGTGCAAAATAACTCACCTGTCCCATCACTTCATCTGAAGTGTACCCAACAAGTTTGTGTGCATTCTTGTTCCAGATGGTCACCCTTCCCATGGTGTCAACACCAAAGATTGGGGCGTTGGCAGTATCAATAAGCTTCGAATACTCCCTCTCTTGGGCAAGGCGTGCAGTAATATCCTGACCTGTTCAAATGATGCAGGTTGCGAAGTCAAGGTTGGGGTGTGAATGTGCTATTGTTCATATTTTGATAAACAGAACTAATGGCTGTTTTATAACTCACCAATCCCAACAACACCAATGATGTTACCCTGCTCATCTTTCCTAGTTGTTGCATTCAAGAGTACCTCAAGCCTTACACCCGCCTTTGTCATGAGGGGGAACTCAAAGTTGGCTGTTTCCTCTCCACGAAGAGCTTGGTCCAATACTGCCTGCACTGCTATCTTGAACTCGTCCGTGATAAATTCCTTCACAAGGTTCTTGCCCATCACTTCGGACGGTGTGTAACCCACAAGTTTTCGCGCACACTGTGATGTATTGGAAGGTACAATGAGATTTGGAATACGAATTGTGTTCACTCTTTAGCCCAAATAACGGCCTACTCACTTTATTCCACACATTCACTTTGCCTTCAGTGTCAACCCCGAAAATTGGAGCATTTGCAGTATCAATCAGCTTGGCATACTCGCGTTCTTGCGCGATGCGTCCGGTAATGTCCTGTCCGATACCCACTACCCCAATTACTCGCCCATGCTCGTTACGCCTCGTTGTTGCATTCAAGAGGACTTCAATTCGAGCGCCTGCCTTGGTAATCAATGGAAACTCAAAGTTTCTGTTGAAAAGATAAGGAGTAGAAGCATATTAGCCACAAAAAGTTAGTGCCCTAAAAAATAGCATTTCTCCATTCAGGTGCTTACGCTGTTTCTACTCCTTCTAATGCTCGGTCCAACACAGCTTGTACAGATGCTTGATAATCTTTGGTGATGAACTCTTGAACAAGAGAATGTCCCATCCTGGAGAAATGTAAAAGGTTATGTCAGCTCTGATAGTATACAGGTCTCTTATGAATATGTCAGACTTACACCTCATCAGTTGTATACCCCACGAGCTTGCGAGCACTGTTGTATGTGGCATGTTTATTAGAGATAAAGCAGACTAAGTAACTGGCATACACATGCTATGTCTCACCAGATATTCCAAACATTTACTCGACCAAGTGTGTCAACTCCCTGTGATGTACAAAGATAGCACATTAGTACATAAGCAATGAAACAACAGCTCCAAAAACAAGTTCAAAGGGATACGTACGAAGATGGGAGCATTAGCGGAATCAATAAGCTTGGAGTACTCTCTTTCTTGTGCGATTCGACCAGTGATCTGTAAATCGATGAGATAAATTGAGTCAGGGAATAAATAGGTCTGGTTATAGCTTCCCCATATAAAGAACACTCACATCTTGTCCAATACCAACCACACCAATGACATTTCCTTGTTCATCCCTCCTTGTTGTCGCGTTTAGCAACACCTCAATTCGAACACCATTCTTTGTAATCAGAGGAAATTCAAAGTTGCTAGAAAGTAGAGCAAGCAGAGATTTGAGCTTTCGGGTGGGGTTGTCATAAACTACACTTGGGGTCATAACTAAACTTACGCAGTTTCTTCCCCCTTCAATGCCTTATCAAGAACACTGCTCACAGCTTCTTTGTACTCTTTGGTAATAAACTCCTCACTTTAAGCAAATTCAATTAGATTAGAGATAAACCACGACTAATAGATACATGAAGTAAAACTTACACCAAGTTCTGACCCATTACTTCATCCAGGGTATAACCAACAATTTTACGAGCACACTGTGAATGATACAATAATGAAACAAGATTGAATAAGAACTAATCAAGGCTGAAATTGTTGCACCTGTGCATGCCCGCCTACCTTGTTCCAGACATTGACGCGCTGTAAGATTAGTCAGAGAAGTTGAGTATTAGAACATGGTCAGAGAAGATCCAGTATGTTTCCAGAGCAGCATCCACCTACCCCTTGCGTATCCACACCAAAGATGGGAGCATTAGCATTGTCGATGAGCTTGAAGTATTCTCGCTCCTGTGCGAGGCGGGCGGTAATGTCTTGGCCTACAATCAAGCACAAAATACGAGGAAAACAAGGTCATTAGGGATTGTACAAGATGAAATATGTGGGAAGTACTAACATTGTGACTCACCAATACCAACAACACCTATCACTTCACCATGCTCATTTCGCCTTGTTGTCGCATTAAGTAGAACTTCAATACGTGCCCCTGCCTTGGTGATGAGAGGAAACTCAAAGTTTCTGTAATGGGGAAAATCGGACATAATTAGCGCAATTTTGTTATACAAAACAGTCATTGCGGTATTGACTTACGCCGTTTCAACCCCTGCGAGAGCTTGATCAAGAACAGCTTGCACGCTAGCCTGGTAATCTTTAGTGATAAATTCTTGTACTAAACTGTGGCCCATGACTTCCTTTGTGGAGTAGCCAACAAGCTCACGTGCACACTGTGTGTATGATTGACAAGACAGCAAAAGTGTTAATAACTCATACAAGGTGTAAAACAGGACTATTATTTGAATCAATCCACTCACAATATTCCATACATTGACCCTCTGAAAAAAGAAGGAGGAAATCAAGAATTAGGATATCAATATCATAAAAGAATTCAATTTATATCAAGAAAACATACGCACTCCTTGAATGTCTACACCAAAGATAGGTGCATTAGCCGTGTCAATGAGCTTCGAGTATTCACGCTCTTGAGCTAAACGGGCAGTAATGTCTTGCCCTATTTTCACAATCCAATCACATGAAGCAAAGGTCAGATGCTTTTTGACTTCACATTCATACCTGAAATGAGTAGAAGCTTAGAACTCACCGATACCAACCACTCCAATCACATTCCCTTGTTCGTCCCTCCTTGTCGTGGCATTCAATAAAACTTCGATGCGAACCCCATTCTTGGTAAGGAGTGGGAATTCAAAGTTAGCTGTCTCGGTCCCTTTGAGCGCCTTGTCAAGGACAGATGAAACTGCAGCTCGATACTCTTTAGTGATGAACTCTTCGACTAGATTCTTGCCCATCACTTCATTGATTGTGTAGCCAACAAGCCGGATGGCACACTGTGCATGATTATAATTCAATGAGTTGCAGTAACATCGAAAACTAATGCTTCGGCTGACATAATACTAACCTGGTTCCAAACATTTACCCGACCCATGGTATCAACACCAAAAATTGGAGCATTAGCCGTGTCAATGAGCTTAGAGTATTCACGCTCTTGGGCTAAACGTGCAGTAATATCCTGACCTGTTCAAATGACACAAATCAACCGAGGATAAGCTGAAGTGCAACCATGTTTTTTCATCCAAGGACAGAAGTGGCGTAGACTTACCAATCCCCACAACACCAATGATGTTGCCTTGTTCATCTCTTCTCGTAGTTGCATTCAAGAGAACTTCGATATGAGCACCTTTTTTGGTGATCAGGGGGAACTCAAAGTTATCAGTTTCACTTCCTTGGAGAGCTTGATCCAAAACAGCTTGCACTGAAGCCTGATAGTCATTGGTGATGAATTCTTGAACCAAGCTGTGGCCCATGACTTCTTCTGTAGAGTATCCAATCAATCTCATAGCACACTAAGTTGTTAAGAGATAACAGTACATGAGTTTTATCATGAGTAGGAGTGAAAGTCTATGCATCAAATTACTTACCTTATTCCAGACATTAACCCTCTACAGAAGGAAAAGATGATGAGGTTGAAGAATGAGAATGAATTGGAGTCATAAGTGGAAAATAATAGAAGCAACGGACGTACTCCTTGAGTGTCAACTCCAAAGATTGGAGCATTGGCAGTATCAATGAGACGTGTGTATTCACGTTCTTGTGCGAGGCGACCAGTAATATCTTGACCTAATAACAAGAGAGCATCAGAGAATCCACGTTAGATGAACTTTGATTGAATTGCAATTCATTAACTAAAAAATTAGCAGCTATTGCACTCACCAATTCCAACAACACCAATAACATGTCCTTGCTCATCACGCCTTGTTGTGGCATTTAGAAGCACATCAAGACGAACGCCTCCTTTTGTCATTAGAGGAAACTCAAAGTTGGCTGTTTCTTCTCCATGTAGCGCCTGGTCAAGAACAGCCTGCACTGCTGTCTTGAACTCGTCTGTGATGAACTCTTTCACCAGAATCTTTCCCATAACTTCTTCTGGGGCATACCCGACTAACTTGTATGCATTTTTGTTCCAAACATTCACTCTACCTTCAGTATCGACACCAAAGATAGGAGCATTTGCAGTATCAATAAGCTTCGAATACTCCCTCTCTTGCGCCAGGCGGGCGGTAATGTCTTGACCTATTACCATGATCCAAAATTCTAGATGAGCAGCATTCTATTGGATGGAATGTGGTAGTACCTAACAACTCACCAATTCCTACAACACCAATCACATTTCCTTGTTCGTCACGCCTTGCTGTTGCATTCAAGAGTACCTCAATGCGAGCTTTTCCCTTGGTGATCAAGGGGAACTCAAAATTATCAGTCTCATCCCCTGCCAAAGCCTTATCAAACACGGCTTGGACTGCCTTCTTGAAATCTTCAATGATAAATTCCTTTACTAATGACCGACCCATGCTACATAAGCAAAAATAAGCTGTTAAAGATGCTGTTGTAAGAACATAGAATCATTGCAGATGTGATCTTACACTTCTTCACTTGTATACCCAATCAACCTCATTGCACACTGAAGTGTTATAAAAGGCCCAATTAGACAAAAAGTACATAATAGAAATGAGGTTAAATCAAAAGTGCCCACATTAGCAGACTCACTTTATTCCACACATTTACACGTCCTAATGTGTCCACTCCCTGTGTTAGTAGATGGTAAACTAAATGTGAGCACACTGTTAATTACACAGAGAAACTTGGCGATTTCTTGCTTACAAAGATTGGTGCATTTGCAGTATCAATGAGACGCGTGTATTCACGTTCTTGTGCGAGGCGACCAGTAATATCTTGACCTTTAGTCATCAAGAAAATCAATGTTAAGTGTCATTGTCAACTGGAAATGCGTCAACTTGAAAAAACTGTTCAACTCACCTATTCCAACCACACCAATAATATTGCCTTGATCATCCCTCCTTGTTGTCGCATTTAGAAGCACATCCAGCCCTACACCTCCCTTGGTCATTAGAGGAAACTCAAAGTTGGCTGTTTCTTCTCCATGGAGCGCCTGATCCAGCACAGCCTGTACTGCGGTCTTGAAGTCCTCGGTAATAAATTCTTGTACTAAGTTCTTTCCCATCCTGTTGTGACAATCAAACGATTATGTTAGTCAGATGAAGATGCTATCACTCAGAAAGTAAGACATTATAACTTACACTTCTTCGGGAGAGTATCCAACTAACTTGTGGGCATTCTTGTTCCAAACGTTCACTCTTCCAAGTGTATCGACACCGAAAATTGGAGCATTGGCAGTATCAATAAGCTTCGAATACTCCCGCTCTTGCGCTAAACGAGCAGTAATATCCTGACCTGTTCATTCAAAAAGAAGTCAAGTCCAAGATGAACTAAGAAGGCTTCCAGAACTACAGTTGGAAGGCAGTAGCACCTTTTCAACTCACCAATTCCGACAACACCAATCACATTCCCCTGTTCATCACGCCTTGTAGTAGCATTGAGAAGTACCTCGATGCGAGCCCCTCCCTTGGTAATAAGAGGGAACTCAAAGTTTCCAGTTTCATTTCCAGCCAGAGCCTTGTCGAGAACTGCTTGAACGGGCCTCTTGAAGTCCTCGGTAATGAATTCTTGGACCAAGGACCTGCCCATAACTTCCTCTGTGGAGTACCCAATCAATCCAATGGCACATTTATTCCATACGTTCACTCGTCCTTGTGTGTCTACTCCAAAGATTGGAGCATTAGCAGTATCAATTAGACGTGTGTATTCACGTTCTTGAGCGAGTCGTCCGGTGATATCCTGACCTATAAAAGATTAGAAAAATCAAGTTAAAGGATGAGATATGTTATGTAAGAGTTGTAGTAAAAGTATTTGAGAACAGCTTTAGATCCAGGGCAACTCACCAATTCCAACAACACCAATAATATTGCCCTGTTCATCTCTCCTGGTGGTGGCATTTAAGAGCACCTCAAGCCTTACACCTGCCTTGGTCATGAGTGGGAACTCAAAGTTTCTATTTGTAGAAGAAAAAGAAAAGTGAGACATAGCTAGGCAAAGTACTTAAAAAGTTCTTCTATAACCATATACTTACGCCGTCTCTTCGCCGTGCAACGCCTGATCCAACACTGCCTGGACTGCAGTCTTGAATTCGTCAGTGATGAACTCCTTCACAAGGTTCTGTAGAGGGAGAGAGGGGGGTCAAAACATGTACGTTAGTTTGAGTTAGAATGTACCCTACCTAGTTACAGTTACAAACAAATCTGCTTACCTTTCCCATAACCTCTTCCGTTGAATAACCCACCAACTGAATAGCTGACTGATTCCAAATGTTGACAGCTATAGGTTGTTTAGGCGGGAAGCAACAGGTGAGACTACATCAGTTCAATTAAGAAAGCTAAGGCAGCCATTCAATCACTCACCACACTGAGTATCGACACCAAAGATAGGCGCATTCGCCGTATCAATCAACCTCGTATACTCCCTCTCTTGGGCGATGCGTCCAGTAATATCTTGACCTGTACCCGCAAACCATTCACGAGGAAATCCTTGTCAATCATCAAGTCTAACAAAAAATAAACTACATCAAAGACAGAGCAGTTTGTAACTAACCAATCCCAACAACCCCAATAATCTCCCCATTAGGATTCCTCCTCGCCGTAGCATTCAACAAAATCTCAATCCTAATTCCATCCTTCGTCATGAGGGGGAACTCATAGTTGGCCGTTTCATCCCCCAATAATGCCCTATCAATAACTGTCCCCACGCTCGCTTGATAATCCTTGGTGATGAATTCCTTCACGAGGTTTTTCCCCATAACCTCCTCGGCGGTGTAGCCTACAATCCTCATGGCACACTTGTTCCAGACATTGACTCTGCCTTCAGAGTCGACACCGAAAATGGGTGCATTAGCGCTATCAATCAAATTCGAATAATGAGGTTCTTGATTCGAGTCATCAATAAGGTTGACCGATACAGACACGGGTAGCTGAGATTTACACTTTCGATGACTAACACGCGGAGTCTGCTTATCCTGATGAGACGACCCACGACGAAATCCCACAAGGTCTTCATTCGACACTGAAGGCTTGAGCGTTTCCGGCTTGGGGTTCCACGTAACCACACTCAATGCATCCTCATCCTCGGTCAACTTGACAGAACTACGTTGCACCGAAGACGGTACGATGCTAATACGTAAATTACTCCCTTCCAACTTGGCCTTGCAGGAATGACATAAATCCTTGTCGAAGGAGGCTAATGCCTCTTCGGAGAGGGGAACGTGACAAAGGTCATTTTCATAGTAAGCGAATGCATCCTTGATTTCTTCATTGTGATCGAATATTGAAGATTTGGATTCAGTCTCGCCCTTACCGCTGTTGTTATTATTCGATAGTTCCTTCTTGTTCTCGGCGTTGGGTGTTAGTACTTCTTCTTGGAGGTCGATGACACTGTTGGTATCAACGGTTAGGTTGGAGGAGAGGGTGTCACCTCGGAAATGTGCTTCTTTTTTGAAGGTTAGGAGGTCTCGTACTCCTTCGTCTTGGAGGAGGGTTACTTGGCGGCGTTTTTGGGAGATTAATGCCGGTCCTATGCCAAAGAGGAGCAGAATCATCAGTCCCCCCGCTAGAGCTAGGTATCCCCCCACATTGTCTGAGGGAATGGAGCGATAGACGGCAAGAGCGGGGTACGAGACGAGATAGAGCACGGCACATTCAACAGGGTTGAATTCTTGGAGGTCGGGTAGAGAAGAGTGGAGTTTGAGAGAGGTCCTGGCTTGAGGGGGGAGATTGAGTTTGTGAGAGATGAGGAGGTATCCGCATGTCATGGTGGTTAGGAGGAGGTAGCCTGCGAGAGAATCGCAGAGGACGCCGAGGACGGCTGTTAGGGATGACATGGTTCGTTGTTGTTGTTGTTGTTGTGAATGTTGTTTGATGGATTTCCAATTTAATGGATCGATGGATGGACTATGTCCAAATCTTTTGTTAATGAAAGATTTTAGGAGGCTGATGGATACGAGAAGACAGACGAGTCTCTTTAGGGCTCTTGTGAACCTGGGATGTGATTTTAATGGGACAGCAAACAATTCTGTTAGGGAAGCGGGAACATTATTGACACAAGTTGGCAGGGTTGCAAGAGCAGCGCTGATGAATGGGATCGATTCTGCCGGCATCTACTACGCCATCAACAAACGAGTTCGCGGGACGGAACTGCAGCAGCAGGACACATCAACTCGGCAACCGAGACCGTTACCGCCATCGACAGCCAATCAACAAACAATAACCACTCACCTAAGCTCCGTCAAGCACGCTCTCTCTGCAGCCGCAGCGGCCGATTTTTATTTGCAAAGATATGTTTTGTTGGGGATGAGTGATCCGTCGGCATGCACCTCCTCCTTCGGTTCGACGGGACGAGGAGTGATGGCGATGGGACATGAAACGGAAGACATCAACAGACATCACAAAAGATCACGATTTTTTGGCGGGGAATCAAATTTGTGCGCGGCATCACATCTGTCACCTATCACATGTGCCATCTGTAAACATTCCGATACAGATGGCGCAACGAACATCCATTCGTAATTTCAATTCTTTCGTGACCACACCCATTCGTAAAATGTCTCTTTTAGATGATAGATGCTGTCCATCCCACACAAATTTGAGCACCTTCAACCAAACCAAATGCAACTACAAAGTGAAGTAAGATAAAAAGGCCCTTTTTGCACCGAAGGTGCTCAAGAGGCCGAAGCATCCGATCGACAAGACCGCTAAATATGGCGGGCTTTTTCTCTTTCTCACAAAATGGGCGGCGCGAACCCAGCAGTAGAGCGACAAGCGAACCAAACAAATGAAGAAGAACACACAGTACACAATACCTACACCATGCCGAATAACTCTCTCACCGCTTCGATCCATGAAAAGACCCCTTATCCCATCATCTTGTCAACAGCCGCGCACCTTCATTTGCTCCATTCACTGGCCGACATCTTCATTACGAACGCCGAACCGATCGGCAATCCAGCACCGATCGATTGGGGCGTCCTACTTGATCCCCACTCATCAGAATCATCAGCACTCCGTGCGATTTATTTTGTATTTGCAAATCCGTCCATCAAATCCTCCAACCGCCGACAGTTCTTTAATAGAATCTCAATCAAGTCAGAACCCCCAACGAATCCGCCACCTTTGATTACACTTCTTGAGATGGAGTTTACTCTGGTTCATGAACCCCAGCCTCAAACAACACGACATCGGCCACGCTGCCCACCAAAAAAGCCTCCACCATGCGAAATGAAACCCGTGCAATCCACAGCCAAACAACTAAACGACCTATTCTATCAAAGGCAATGCCATCTCAGCCGCAGAGAATAAACAATTAAACAAATCATGGCCATGCTGCCCTTCAAAAAAGCATCAACCTTGCGATATGAAACTTGTTCATTCCACAGCCGAACAACACGCACAGAAAACAACCTTCTCCATCAAAGACAGTGCCTTCTCCTCCGCCGAGAATTAACAAATTCATGGACATTCGGGCACGTACACAATTCAAAGCCGCGCCAATGGATGGGAATGTGGGTCAGGCTTCTTCAAACGCGCCTTTTGTATTGTTGAATTTGTTGTGGTTGGGGGTCGGTTGCTTCCATGAAAAATATTGATGTGACAATTAGTCACCAAATCACTTATGCACCTGACTTAATTTTTATAAAGGTTTATTGTATATGAAATCCAGGCCAGCATCCTACAAATTCATTAATTTCATTAGAAATCTATATCATACTAGCAGCTGCTCCTCCTTTTCAGTTTTTACTGGCGCATTCTCACCTGAGCAAACTGCAGAGCCTACTTAATCAGCCAGTTAATGGTCTGTGTGTTGTACTATTCGTGCCTCCTGGTTGATTGTTGAGTGTCTTTCTCGATTTGAGTTGCATGAGTGATGTTGCCTTATGAATTATAAGAAGGCAACGTGAAGACGTCCCAGGTGTGTTGGCTTATGGAGGCTGATTGTTGCTGAGGTATGCCTTACTTTGTCTCTTTCAGCTAGGAGATAACTCTTTTGTCCGGCTGTCCTTGTGTTGTGAGCACCACTGGCGGTTTATTATTGTGATGTTGAATCCAGTGAGTGGTGCTTACTTCATCAGAGCACCTCGGTGGCTAATTGTTACTTAACTTTGTTGTAATGATTCCATCTATCAGAAGATTCATTCTCGTCGAGAGCTTCGTTTAAGATGAACATTTGAGCCGGTGGATTCCATGTCCGTGGACTTGAATCCCACCGGTGGCTTATTGTTTCATGGTGTATTGGAAGCCATTCGACACAAATGGGGTGTTTTGACTGATTTGTCACGGGCATGAGCGAATGTATCCCTCCACCATTCCCCCTCCCCGCTAATTGAGTCCTTCTCTCAATGTAAAGCTTCATTGACGCCCCAGAACAATGCTTAATTACATCTTCGAAATTCAACCTACTGAGGCAACGGACGCCGGTAGCCACGAGTTCGACGGCGTCTAAATTAGATTTGTCGATGGCAGCAGCCATTTGATTTGATTTGCCTCGGATCTAGTCCGTGGCTGTGATTCAAGCCGTGACTCGAGACGCCTTAAAGCGATACTGTATCTGCGGTTGAAATTTATTTTGAAACGAGTCGAATGCAGAGTTGTTGCCTACAACCGGTGCTGACAAAGGATAAAGGTCTTCGCGGAAGCAGGAGCATCTGAAGGAGTTTGCCTCGTTGCTGACTTCCCAAACAGCTCAACACCCACTCGCTTCGGGGGAATGGTTACAGGCGCCCGAGGCATGGACCAAGAGGGGGCAGCACCATGGTGGGCTTCGGCGATGGCCTCTGAGGACACCGGAGGATAAGGCAGAGGCGTCGGCGGCTCAGAATCGGCCATGGTGGGGGATAATGATGGTGATTATTGCGGCGGCACCATGGTGCGTTGGGAGCGTTGAGTTGAGGGTTGTTGAGGGCGCCATTTTAGTGATCTTGGGTATCTTTAGTGCGTGACCCTTGAGGATTGCGCAAGCGCAAAATGGGCATTTTATATGTCCAGGGCGCCCTGCTGACCCACAAGGGCACATAAACTTCTCCCACCCGCGCAATCCTCAAATTTGTGTGGTCCATCCCGTGTCCAAAACCGTACGTATCGATATTATTTATTGGTTCTTGACGTCATATCATAAAGAATTACACCGAATGGATGCTCCTCGATCATTTTTGAAGGGAAAGTCATGGAGTAATTCAACGAGTCAATGTTCTCTAAAGTGTGATTGGAGTCGTAATGGTCTGAAGAACGATGACCCCATGAAAAGACTCTGTGAAATTGCATCCGTCACAATGTGGTTCTAACGCATTTTTGAAGTTGTTTATTATGTTGGATCACTTTCACTTCTCGTAAATCTATCGGAAGTTTGACACCTCGGGGAGGTAGGTGGGGTCATTTTGGATTAAGACTTCGGCCAAAAAAGGGCCTCCCGAGGCCCCGTTTTCAGCTCCTCGTGCAACACAGGAACAGCAACCAGCTAAAGTGAAAGAAGAAACCAAGCAAGCAAGGCAAGTTGAGAATTTTGCTCTGTAAGTACAATACCTGCACTAAAATAAATTTTACATCGGATATGTAAAAACAATGGCCAAGAAATATGCAAAAAATACATATTATGTGCTGACGGGTCTTAGATTGGGATGTGTTGTGCTGCTGCAATTTTCCAGCACCGAAAGGACCTGATAATACAATGGCATGTGTGATGAAACAATAATCATGTTGAGGCTGAGAGAAGGAAACATGTTGATGGCACGGTAAATCTAATGATGTAGCTGAGAAATCAGGTGTTGTTTGAACGAATGAATTAATTATGAATGGTTAGATTTCTATAACACAAACAGCGCAGACATCGGTAGGAACAAATGAAGAAAAGAAACTTGACACCATAGTTCTGAGATCAGCTGATAACTAGGATGAGGCAGTTCTCAGGGAGGACCATTTTAAGAGCTTCATGAGGGCACACTTGATGTCTCCTTATACTCCCTCTCGAGCCTTTCACAATATCAAATGAGACTGTGGAATGATCGCACGGCAAGGAAGTAAGTGAGCTATAGAAAATAACCATAGTTCTGAAACTGATAGATTTTATATGTATCCCTCTATAAAGCATACCATAAACGTAAACTACAGATGCAGATAATACCTTGTAGAAACCAAGCTCCCACTTCAGATGGTATCGATATCACCAAGCTTCTTGATCATCCGGTATCCTTTCTTTTAACGGCAATTGCGCCGGAAGAGAGAAAAGAACTATCAACTACAGTATACTCCAATCTATCTCATCAAGTACACAAGTCCAATAAAGTCAATGCAATGCAACGCTTGATGACAGACTTAGCTGGGAATGTCATATGTCCCCGTCACCAATTTTTCCTCTTAAAAAACACGTCATATGACATGTCACGTGTGTCATGTCACCGTCACATAATATGAACTTCTACATGACATGCAAATGTCACTGGCTTGGTGACATAAACAAGAAAGGATCTCAATATGCTCACAATGAGATCATCTTAGAGTGTATTTTTATGCATTTGTAATGGTTTAAATGACATCAACATTGTGTTTGAACATGATCCGAGGAAGCTTTACATGCAGTTAATTATCTAACCTCCTAGTAGTAGGTATAAGAACATCAAACTCACAGCACCTGCCAGTGCATCACCTCAGCAAGCTGGAACCGTTTGTGACATCACATGACAAGTGACTCAGTCCCAAGAACCGTCATGACACGTCACGTGACATGTTCTTGACATTCCCAGCTTAGATGACAGAAAACTCAACAGGAATGACGTTTCTACAGGCTGACTATTCGTATGATGAGGTGAAGAGATTTCAAACCGCTCAATCAAACACTACCAAATCCAGACGAGCCTTCTTGGAAGGTTATGAAAACAAACCCACATATGACCAACAAATCCAGAATTCAGTGCTACACATGATGGAGCATCCTAAAGGTGGCTTAGATCCATGCGGATTTTTGGAGAGAAAAGGAGATAAAAGTTGGAGAGAGAAACAACAAGTGATGGAAGTGTCTCAACAAAAGGAAGTGAACAGAGTAAGGATCTGAAATTAGTTGATTCTGGAGAGCGAGAGTGTCTTGAAAACAATAAACAAATGTGTTGAAGTGTTCAAATATGCTCATGATCATAGGAGCACTTTATCAAATAGGAGGCTGGATTGGTTTAACACACCCATTCTTCGTGCAATTGCCAACACAGATCAATGGGGCTCAAAAATCAAGGAGATCCGCAAAATCACAACAATGACTCAACAATCTCTTCTGGCTTGTATCGGCAATGTTGACAAGGCATTGGCTGCATTACCATCCTCGTATCATCAGAAGAAGAGAGGTTCTAATTTCATTGGCAAGGGAGAGGTGGTAGTTCAGGAGCTAATTAATTTGAACACAATGTTAACTAAGTATATTGAGCATCTGGAAAATCAAACAACAATAAATACATTGAATCGTGAGGCGGAGAGTGTTCCTGATATCACTGATACTGACTTTGTTATCCTTGATAATACTCCCAAACGTATAGCAAAATCCAACCAAACAGAACAAATTATTCAGTCTACCTACACCCGTGTCGATAAAATTATGCAGCTGCTAGAAAAATCATCATACTATGAACCTGTTGGAGTTACTGACGTCCTTATGGATATTGCAAACCAAGATTTGACTACTACCATGCTTGCAGACATGTGGAAAAGAATAATTAGAGCCCTAGGATCAAACAAGTTTAGAATTGCCAAGTATACACAACGACCATTCGGATGTGTCTCTAATTATGTCATATTGTTGAAAAGAAAGCATCACTTGGAGATCCAAATGTACAACAATTTCGCAATAAAGTAGAATCATCTGCCCCCAGGTACCACTCTCGTCAAGAAACAGCAGATGCAATATCAACCCTTTGCCTAACAAATGATGATAACAGACGACTAGCCTATGTGAGACTAAAAATGTTACTTCCGTCAAATGTGCTTAGTCATAATTAATTCAGGTAATTTGCTATCTATGTCTTTGCTTGCTTGTTCATTTTTAGTGGATTCTAAATTCTAATGATTGCATTAGATAATGCATCACACATCCTCACTGTTTCTTCCGCAAAGTTCAGGGTGATCTTTTGGCAGCTACATATAAACGGCTCTCTTCTGCCAATGGCAAGGCAGAAGATGAAGCAATTCCTTATTCAGATCTACGTCATCTCAATTTAGGTCCTAATGGAGATATTTACACATCCAAGTTTTATTCTTTCTTTGAAGCAGTTGATACAGTGGTTGAAATGTCGGGAAGTGGTGCTCATGGAAAGAGGCATGCACAGGGAGATGATGTGAGCAAAACT
>JALLAY010000191.1:0-18979 GCA_036939635.1 Cyclotella baltica | reverse complement strand
TCTTCTTTCTATTCATGTGAACATTCTGGAGGGGACTGCGGTCAGTGGCCCATGAGTGTCTGTTTTTTGTGTTTGATCTTTGGCCTTGGATATCCTCACACAGGCTGTATTGGAGGCCCAATCAAACCAGACTAATGTTTTCCAAATAAATCCTTTTCGTTCTTTGAGATTCCAATAGGTTCCAATAAAATAATAAATAATAAATCGTTCGTCATTGTTCCTTGCTAATCTAACAATCTGCTATCACCCCAATCTGGTCTTCAGGAATTCATGGGAATTATTGATAAGTTGAAAGAATTGTTTTGCCTCATCATCTGTTTTTCCCGTTCTTTCAGAGTTGTGCTGGTCTGGATGCCAGATTCTCGCTAGTGCTCGGTATTGAGCTTTAACCTCAGAGTATGTTGCCGCGTACCCCAAACCAAAGATTTTTAGGGAGTCAAATAATGTTTCTCCAACTCCGGCAGGGTCATAGTCTCTGTCAGAGTTGTCCCTGCTTCTGTTATTTCGGGGTCCTCTGGGGGGACCTTGCAGGAGGAGGGCTTGGGGGAGCTCTTGGTGGACTTCTCGGGGGAGAATGTCTTGTGGAGGAGGGGGGATGCTTGATTGGCTTGTGTCACTGAATATTGATAGTGGTGTCTTGCAAGCTATCTGGACCATTACTGCTTTGACACGATTAAGTGTCACTGGCAAAAGTTTTAAATTTTGTATAATTATCATTCAAAATGTGACGGTTTAGATTTTTGCCAGCGACTGGAACCAGTCCCTGTCAAATAAAGTAGTGCGATGAACTTTGCTAGTTTCTTCTCCAAATTCAAATGCTTTTTGGGGGAAGGATAAAATTAAGAACATGAGAAGAACCACAACAATCACAACTAGGGAAATATATTTAGGGCGCTGGAATCACAATGTCGGGTGCAATTCCGCCCATTTCCCCGCCCCTTTACCCCCGATTTACTACGTAGGAACTAGTAGGATCTACTGGTAGTGTGACGTCATCACCCTAATTAATGATGGTATCATGTGACATTAAACTCATGTAGAATCGATCCCATGACGATATTAATGTCATAATAGACACTTTCATAGGGTTATAGACGGCTAGAAGAGTGATTTATGACGTCTCATCACAGATTTTCGTGAAGCAAAAAATTTTGTGGGGAAGTGCACCCAAACCCTAAATATATTTCCCTAATCACAACTCACAACAGAGAGACTTAAGTGACGTGTTGTACGTTTCTTGAAAAGAAGATAATGACCCACAATCACATTATGAAGAGCCTATTAGAACGCATGCGAAACGGCAGATCGAGCGCAGAACAGCCAAGAACCAATGACTGTACAGTATTCCAAGATAGTTCACGTAACAACGGCACAACTACTTCAAAATGACATGATTATTTCGTCTCCGACTGCGAACGTTTTACAACACGTCCACTAACGTGGCGCTGTTTTACTTACCTTAAATGACATCATGGTTCGCAGATAAATATCGAAAGTGACGTGTCTCGGTAGATGTGGTCACAATCTTCTACACCCCTTCAACAGTTCGACTGTTGACACCAATGTTCTGATTGCTTCCCCTGTGATGTGGTGCCACAAATCCAATCAATCGAACGAATCTCGGTCGACAGCAATCATGCAATCAACGCCATGATGGAAAGATGAAGGCCGTTCCAACCGAACGCACTTTAGACGTTTTGGTTGTGGTGTCAAGACGGCAAGAACGGCGGAACGACACGTCGTGAGTACGCTTTGCTGGTATGTTATTTGGTTGGGAGTTTATTTTGACGTCTCTCTTCTTGTTTCGTTGAGCCCCTGCTTCCTGTGCTGTGTGCTGTGTCTTGCAGCCAATCAAATAATTTTCCACGACGAAATTCTGATAGACGACACCGTCGGCGTGGATTGTAAAGCAAGACTCCATTTTCCTCTTGATCGCCAATCAATAATATCAGCCCAATTCCATCAGCTCAACATTTCTTCGCGTTTGTCATCCGTGCCAATTTTCAGAGTTTGATCCATCAATAGATTGCAATTTGAATCGGCTCATAAATTACACATTCTCTCGATTCCAATATTTTACAATCCATCTCTTCAATTCAACAACGACCATGGCAAATCTGCACCTCGCCCAAACAAACACTGCCCTTCAAAATCGTCTCGCCGCCACGATGGCACTCTTCATGACGCTCTTTTTCTTGTGCATAGAACACGTGAGGGCATTTGCCAACCAATACCACATTTCGGCGCACGATGCCATGGTTCTGGCCAGTGCCGCTTCTTCCTTGTCGAGGAAGCTGAGCCAGCGTGTCGAAGTGGACAAGTTAAAGAGGATGAGTTTCTTGGGTGCACGTACCGCCGGCAGTGGCGACAATCGCAGTGGAGAAGGGAGCTCTACCAGATTGAATGCGTGGAGCGTTCCTGCCATTTCGTTGCCGTCGTTATCGTTCCCTACCAGCAAGGAGCTGCCGGTGCATGCTTTGGGAAGTTGGTATTCGGAGGTCGATCCGACAAATAAGTTGCCAGTTTATGATGAGTGAGTTCCATAGCTTCGTGTTGTGTCGTTGAGATTGCTTTAGGATTTTCTAACAGCCACCACTAACACTGCTACTTATGCTTTTTCAGTGAGTACGAAAACGCCTACTCCTTCAGCTCACCAACAGACGATTGGCCAACCACTTCTGACGACAGCGACAGACAACAACAAAAGCCTGTAGTGGCACGTCGTCGTCCCTTGAAGGCCATTCGTCGCGTAGCAGGTCGTTTTGTTGATGGAATGGTTCGCTTTCCCCATTCACAATGAAGAGAGTGAATCTACCGCCACCAATTTGTTACAGTTATATGTTTTATCTACGGCAACGGAAGAATGCTCGTTTTCAAACCCAGGTCTGCCTTTAGAAGCAACTACAAGAATAAACAGTGTTGCACCCTGTCCTGACGTTTGAAACGAGTAAGATTTTGTTTTATAGACATCTTCTACGCCAACACACTGCTATCAAGTCAATACACGCTAGACGCCTATCTACACACGCTATTATTATAGAAAAGAAAAAGAGAATTTAGGACGAATGAATTTAATGTGTTAATGTCATTGAATTGTAATGTAAATATTTTAAGCAGAGAATTCCCTTTACTCACACGATCATCATAGCATTACATAATATATTAATTAGCTCAACTGATCACCATCCGGCATATGTACCTTCATTCAGAAGTTGTTTATGATTATGAAGTTCACGATCACCATTAATTATGATTAATCTTGCATTGGAATGTTATCCAATAGACTTGTTGGATTAACACTCAAATATCTATACAGTACCAAACATGCAGTGGTTTCTGTGATATCGCACTACTACCTGTACAATAATACAAGAAAAAGAAGCAGTGATGTCGTGATGTTTCAAATTGTTGAGATTAGAAATGTAAATTTTTTAAATTTTATTGATGTAGTATTAGATATCTTACTTTCACTATTTCATTGTGCAAATTGTTTTCACCACTCCTCTGACTTAACTTAATAGTGCACAGTCAAAATATTACATCCACAAACAATGCCACAACAAGAAAGCTTTCTCAGCATGCAGTTGCAAATAGGCCTGATTGGTATATATATATGAAACTTTCATCAGTGTTATAATTTGCATTATCTCTTCATCTTAAGGCATCAAATCTACAATCATCAAGCTACAACTACAACCCCTTAGGAAGCGAACTCTTTCGAGTCTTGAGTGAACTAGACCTCTTTTTCAAATTATTCTGCTTCTTTGCCTTATTCACAGCACTTCCCTCACTCACACGTTTACTACCGCTGCTGCCTTTTGTTTTCTTCAATGCCTGTTGCAACGCCAAACTCAATTTTGAAGCTGTTGATTCTGTAGCTTCTTCTTTGTTTGCTTTAATTTGATCCTTTTTGCGTATTGCAGTCTTTGCCTCGACATTAGTTTTCTTTTTCTTCTGACTGCTCATGGCAATCATGTCCGCCATGCTCTTGGGCTCTTCGTGTTCATCTTCATTCTTCTCACCACTTTTACCAAACACTACATCCAAAGCCATGGTCACTTTATTCTCCTTCTTTTTCATCTTCTCCGCCTTGAATTGAGCCATGGTTGTCAATTGTGGCATTCTGGATGCAAATTGTTGTGCTTGTGTCATGGTCAGTTCACGTGTGGAATCTGATTGAAGTTGTTCTTTGTTGATGGCGTATGTGGAGGTTAGAGTGAGGAGTAGCAGGAGACAGTTTGGCGACTTCATGATTAGACAGGATGGATGACGAGATTCAGTGATGTAGATTGTAGACAATGAAGGTTTATTTATACTGGTGTTTCCTTGCTTTTAATCTCGGCTTGAAATGATGCGGGGTGACGATTCTAAATCTGGTTTTGATCGACTGTAAGGTTTCAATTGTTCGTCTGTGAGATTCTACAATGAACGGTAGACGATTGAACAGTCTTCAACTCTTAATAATTGACGAAGTCAAGAACGAATGTATTTATTGTTTAATTGTGTACGACTGTTAATTGGTGGCCATTCTATCAATTGAAGTGCCTCAAATCAAAGTTAGTAGTGGTAGTGGTTCGGCACGTTTCACAAAATAATGTGAGCTCGTTTTGATTTGGCGTGATGGGGCTACTGTGACCAAGAGCTGTGACATGTCACACTTAATCTAAACGTCTAATTGCCTATCTAAACAGCCGAACATTTCTCATTGTAACCAACAAAGGAAGCACAACGAAGTCACAAGAACATTGATTCATAAGTAATCGCCATCTCCCGATTTCTCACATGTAGCCGTTTCCTCTTAAATTTCCGGAAGAAGCGAGAAGAGTTGTATCTAAACATTACAGCCGTTGTGAATTTAGCAGTAAAAATTGTAATTGAATCAAAGGTTTGTCAGACAGCTGGAATGTGTCATTGGTTGCTTCGTGTCACAAGTGACAACTGTTACCGTTGTCTAACGGCTGGGTGCCGATGGCTTTGAATGCGGGCCGTTCCAAGACGAGCGAGGCTGACAAGCAAGCTCAACAATGACCATGGCGAAGCCGTGAGACGCCAAATAATCAAACCGAGCTCCGTTGAGAATTGATAACAAGACGACTGACCCCGCATGCAGCCGATTGATTCGTAGCTCAACGCCCTGCTTAATAACTCTATAAAAATCACTTACTTAAATAAACTGTCTTCATTGTGCCGGCTGGCCGCTCCCTCTCTTGTCGTCATTGGCAGTGCAACAACTCTCATTCATTATTGCCAACAATGTCACCAATGAGCCGAGACAATAATCAACCCACGGCATCGGAACCATCTCTGACGTCCCCCCATCCACCCCGCAACAAACCTTCGTCCTTTCGCTCTCCCCCGCCTCCTCCACCAGGCCCTCCCACAAATGGCGGCAATAACACTATGATGATTTCAACCCCGTCCCGCCCCCCACGCAACAACTACAGCGACGAGTCCACCCCCATCGCCTCGGCCAAACGACCCGGCAGCAAACGACGAGGGCTGAATCCAAATTCGACTCCGATGGACACCACGCCATTGAGGGAGGAGGAGCTGAGTCCCATGCACTGCGTGAGGGCCGTGCCGAGAAACAGTCACCAGGGGGAAGCAGTGGCTGCTAACATTGCTAATAATTTGACCATTCAGCCAACCGAGAGCGAGTTGAGCATCGTTACTGAAAGGGGAGAGAATGGAAATCAGATTGGCATGAGCAGCTCCAATTCGAACTCGTGGGTGGGGAGGAAGGTGGACGCTCTCTTCAGTCCCGTGTTGAGCTTTTTGAATGGCAAGGACAATCATCATGACAGCAGCAAGCAGGGCAAACAGGAGGAGGGCAGTGTCAAGAATATCAACATGGATGATGATAATGATGAAGAAAAATCCATTGCAGTTTCAGTGGCCATTCGCACGGCCTTGCTGGAGGCCTCCAAAGAGCTCAATCAGGACACCTACAACAACAACCATCATGCAACTTCAACGACAGTGAATGCCAGCCACAGCTATGAAGAAGACCACGGGTTCGACAGCATGCCCGTCATGACCAAGACGGAATCCACCAGCAAGGATGCCGATGGGGACGTTGTCATGGGCCATTACAATCATGAAGATGAAGACAGTGACGACCATTCTGACTACAAAGGCCACACCCAAGTACTTGCAACTACTCACGACGCAGACAATGACGAATATGACGCCGACGAAGAGGAAGACTTCAACCCCTTTTCATTCATCAAATCACTGCCCCCCTACCATCTCGTCCTACCGCAAGGATGGAACACACGGCCCAAAGCCCTGCCACCGCTGCATCACACCGATCCACCCATTTGTCTCGTGTTGGATTTGGACGAGACTTTGGTTCATTGTACAGTGGAACCCATTAGGAATGCCGATATGGTCTTTCCCGTGGAGTTTAATGGGTTGGAGTATACGGTGCATGTCAGGTGTAGGCCGTATTTAAAGACCTTTTTGGAAAAGGTTTGTAGAGATTTTGAGGTGGTGGTTTTTACAGCTAGTCAGCAGGTTTATGCTGATAAGGTGAGTTACAAAGCGAGCGTAGCGAGCTGCAGGCTAGCCGGAGCGAAGCGGAGGCTGGTCTGTGTTAAACATGTTCTATTGTTTGATTCTTCTAATCATACCACTTTTCCCTCCTTTTCAGCTCCTGGACAAAATTGATCCCGACGGCAAATACATCCGACACCGCATGTTCCGAGACTCATGCCTACCCGTCGAAGGAAACTTTCTCAAAGACCTATCCATCCTAGGCAGAGACTTGCGTCGTGCCGTACTAGTGGATAACTCTCCACATGCCTTTGGATATCAGGTGGATAATGGTATACCCATTGAGAGTTGGTTTGATGATGTTAATGATCGGGAGTTGCTCAAGTTGGAGAGGTTTTTGAGGACGCTGCATGGAAAAGAGGATGTTAGGGATGTGGTTAGAGATAAGTTTAGGACCTATCAGTTGGTTGCGGATGCTTAGGATTAGGTAGTGAAGGAAAGAAGAAAGAGTAGATGATGATTGGATGGAGAGGAATGGAGGCTGGCTTGGACTTGGTGATGTTATGGGACAAGGAATTCGTTGGATACATGTTGGAGTGGTCCCTTTTTGCTATGAAAAACAAAAGAATGCATTATTATATTGTGCATAAATGTAAAAAAGACTCCGTCAGACCTTGTAAGTTGATTGAGAAATCTATGTAATCATTTGTTATCTGTTGGTTGTTACAAATGATTTCTGCATTATTCAACAAGTATTTTCCATTCTATTAATAACTGCAGTCAGATCGGCCCCCTCTGGAAATGTTCTCTTCATAGAGAAATGCAAGATGACAGTGGGCTATCTATCTTATTTCAGCCATGAACACTGAGGATAAATCAACTTGTATCAACATTTTTGGGTATGGCGAGGTAGCGAAGTAAATGGGCATCTATTAGATAGACTTAAGAGTCCCGGCTAAGAAACTACTACTACTAGAGTCTGTATCCCAGTATCCCAGTTTGACTCTTGAAACAGCCCACCAGTAAGAATATAGCTCCACTTGGCTCCAATCCAAAATGTCTGTTGATGAGTTTGTAAGTATCAATCAAACCTACCAGTAATCACTAGCTCCCTCCAGCTCCACTCTAAGATGTCTTTTGATGCTATCCAACAGATGTTGTTTCAATAAAATGTTAGATTTGTAGTCTATCAATACCTCACATTGTCTAGTTATCGGCCGTATCAATCATTTTGCTGTCACCTAGAATCATTAAGAACAGACCAGTTTTACCATTTTGGAGCTCTTGGTTTGCCTTTTCAATTTTCAATTGGTTCAATATGCTACCAATTAATTCAACGGTAGAGAGACTGCTAAGCAAGAGCAAGCTACTGGCTGCGTAAAACAGAAAGAAGCCATAGGAATGGCTGATGTAACCCTATAAAGAGACTTTTGTCTAGTTTTCCTAACTCCACTTTGGAAATATGAAATAGGTTTTTGACGTTGAAAGTAAGCAAGCTCATTCCAATTTGTCACATCCATTGCAGCAGGCTCCACAATCTTTAAATATGACATCTGGTCTCATTCCGACCGGTTATATGACTATTGTTTTGCTGAAAGAATGGATGCTGTTATCTCCTGTCTGCACCACTGTAAATCATAGTTGGTGGCCTTGGTAAGTGACAAATGGAAAATAAGGGATGAGTCCATATAAACAATGACCACCAAAATAGATTTTAGAAAAGAATGTAATTTTGACATTCCATGTTGTTAAGTACTAGTCTATCTATTATACAAGCTAATCTTAACCCTAATCCATACTAATGTTCATGTTTGACTACAACTGCATACGACTATTCCAGAAGATCTACATTAGGAGTTTACCAGAAGGAGAAAACATTTTGATATTTGAATTTACTGTTTGCTATTTATCTACCAAGACAGTTTGAGAGCAACAAGACAGAACATCAATTCCCGTAGTCCTCATAAATTGTAACCGAACTACTTATGCAATTGAAGTCACCTCTTGCCGCTATCTAGAATTTGGTTACGATCCTCTAAAGAAAGCAGGTGCAATGGCGATCCGATCAGACATCAAGCAACTAATTGAAGACAAGGCAGTCACCAAAATAGACGGACAACCGCGACAAGCTGACATCAACATTCTAATTCAGGAACTCTCTAGCATCATTATCGACATCCCAACCACAAATGGAGGAGGCAAGCACGGATACCTTGGCCTAATCATCCCTGACTCAGAATACACTCAGATCTCAAAAGGAGGAGCCAGTTTCCAACCGCCCACAAATCCCGGCGCATATCCTACTGGAATTGACACAAACACAGCAACTTTTGAGCGTGAAAAAGCAGTGGCCGAACACAAAATTGAGCAAGAGACATTCCTTACCTTTACCTCTGTCTGCAAAGCAGTGCAAGACAAAAACCTTGAAGCCCTCGATGCGGAATGGACTGAAGCCAAACGTGATGAGCATTTGGGATACTCAAACGTCACACCTCTAGAACTGATCGAACACATCTAGGACTTCGGGGGACAACTCAACTTCATGGACGAGGGGGAACTCTTGGAGAACCTCATGAAGGAGCACATCCTGACGGAACACCCTACAACCAGATTTGCAAGAGATGACAAGTTAGTTAAACAGCTAATGCAAAGTGGACATGGCGATTAAATACAAGTGAGACTTGCCGTGGCACTCAAATCCTTCAAAGCATCTGGCAAATTCGACGCGGCAATCCGTGAATGGGAAGCATGTCAGAAAGTCGACCAGACTCTTGACAACTTCCGTGCTGCTATCACCAAGGAGTACAGCCGTCATTCACATGTGAACAAGTCCACAGCGAAATCAGTTGGTTTTGGCATTGCCAACAAAGCGGAAGAAATGAATCATTGGGAAGATGAAGAAGAAGCTGCCATGCTTGCATTACAGGCAATTGCAAATTCTGTGAATGAACAGCAAAACAAATTCAATGAGAGAATGATGGAGGTGTTCACAAACTTAATGAAAGCAATGATGGACAACAAGTCACCTGCTCCCATGGCCGCCGCTTCCGCTGACCATGTAGTTTTGGCACTCTCTCGTATCTCGGATGATGGCTGTGGCCAGAACAAGGGCCTCCTTTATCACTTCATAATAGCAATATGAAGCGATAAAGGTGGACATTGTTCTTTTACTAGCGGCCGTGGAAGGAGCTACAGCCCCACCCGCTAGCTCGTGTGTTGAGAATCCTTTGACACTGCCCCATGTCTCTATCCATTGATTAGACCGCAATGGATGGGGACTGGAGATAGTGGCAAAGGCCACGAGCACAAACCATGAATATGAGACGGGGCACGAATCCAATTTGGCCGTCTCCGGTCCACCGGTGTTATCGTGACCATCATCCCACTGGCACCCTATTTCTTGTCATCTCCCACATCTTCATCGCACATGCAATGAAGAGAGGGAGCCAACTGATGACAACGCCCAGTAGATTGGTTGACAGTCCCACATGGCTAATGATCCAGAGCGTCTGCTGGCCATCAGTTATGTAGATGGGAAGTCTGTGGGGGGGCTGGCTCTTCAATCATCCATCATTATCATGGTGCAGATCCGCTTTTTCCGTTGACCAGGCTTGCGGGCCGATCAATGAGAGCCCGCCAAGCGCCCAGGAATGGGATGGAGGACAAAATTTAAGGTTGAACAAAGATCACATTTTTCACGTACACTGAACCTTTGTGAACCTCCCACATCGATACACATCAACAATTCCACCACAGTGGGCATAGTTAATAACACTGTGAAATGGCAAATATCAAGGAGCATGGAAATGAGGTATTTCTGGCCACTCAACGGAGAGGCCCAAAAACAATATAACTTCAAGCACCATCCAGGACAAGGAATCCTAGCAGATTATCCCTTCAAGGCCCATGCAGCTCCACACGACATCACAATCCACCCAATATATCTCCACATAAAGGATTCTCCAAGGTTCTTACTGCATGCAAAAAAAACAAGCGAAAAACGAGACTGTGTTGATAAGATAAATAACACATACCTATGCACACTACTTCTGTACTCTCCTATTGTCCCCTTATCTATCTCCGCACACATTAGGCCTATTGTATCACCGGCGGAATGAGAACCACATGAAAGTGATACTGATTCTGCTGTAGGAGCTCGGCACAGCGCATGCGAAGATGAAGGTACTTCCAAGAGGGAAGTGTTCATCGCAGCAGCACATGCTCACCATGATTGGTGAACTACTCTGTCCTAGATTATTAGATTAGCTCATAATATTAATCAGTTCATCAGAACGATAACAACTAAGACTAACTACTCTATCTACTACGTATTAAGACTATCTGTTACTACTTACTATCTGGAGACAACTACCAGTCTATTGACAATCTTAGCCGAGGTCTCGATGTTGTCCCAGTATTGAGGGAAAACAAGGAAAGGGCATCTCGTGGCTGATATTTCGTTACCTTTCCAAAAACCTTATGAAGATCTAGTGTTTGACACAAACATACCTGGGTGTGACGGCAGTGCGTTTGTATTTGACACAGATTGGTCTGAATTGTTCAGTGATGTAAAGGATGAGAACCCCCTGGATATGCCGGAACCTCTTGGAAACCATGTGGTGGTGAGTTTCTTTCTAGACACCAGAAAGCCCCGTTCAGAAATATATGTGTTCCTTGACAAAACAATAATTAAGCCCTTTAGCAAGAAACACAGTTCGTTTGAGTCCAACACCTACGATTCTGAAATTCTTTCAATTAGGATCACACGAGACTTGTAGTAGAGATTAGAATCACACTTAAGATGTTCCATTGTCCTATTATTGGCCCGGCTAATGTACTTCGACGGCTCGGGCATCATACGTAAGCAACACCAGTATCCCGAGGTCCACTCTTTCTCCAAGAAACACAGCTCTATCAACTATCATGTAATCAGGGAGACTGTAGCAGTGGGACTGATGAGAGTGACTCTAACTTGGCATATGCTTTGACCAAGCTCCTATCTTACTCAAGGGAACATGAGCCACTAAAGCATTTATTATGAGATAGGTGGGTTGGGAGTATTTGTTGGAGGTGTGAGCAATGAAGGAATTGCCCCTTTACCACTTGGGATTATTTCAGCAAATGCTCATAACTCCTTGAGAGGACTGATGAAGTGTGAACAATAGAGGCTAATATGGCTGAGATAGAAGTAAGTTGGAGAACTGGAGGGAATTGGACAGCTATATACAGGGTTTGGTAAGATGTATGATTCTAACTGGAAGGAACAATGTTAGGTGTAGCTTTTAATGTGTAGCTTATTTTAATTGCTAATTGGAATGAGCCCTCTCTATTAGCTCTTACAGCTGGATTTAAAGAGATTGGATCCGCAATCTGTTTCAAGCAAAATCTCATATACGTGTAGACCGACCAACCAGTTAGTTCCACATTTAAATTACCTTATAACTGCTTTCCTTGTTGAGTTCAATAGATATTCTGTTGCTAAATATTGATACTATGTCAATAGAGAAATGATTTTTATCTAGTCCACTATCTATTTATAGATTATTGCTCACTTAGGTTTCTTAACACCCCACAAATGACTGCAGACTGCATGCAGACCAACAGATCAAGAAGTTGTCGCGCTCTCGAGAGTTTAGCTACTACAATACGCATAGCCTCAATCATGGCATGAAGCCGACGGCTATCCTATCTAAAAATGACGTTTCAGAATAGAACTTTTCTGAGGTGTCTTGGTGTCAGCTAATTAATTTCAAGTGCATCAATTCCGAACACAAATCCCAGTCTCTGGCCTGGGGCATGAAACCAGATCGCAATCGCAAAGGTCATTGTCTTCAAAATTGGAGTGGCGCAGTTCCTTTTGATGCTCTTCTATTGGGAACAATCTTTCAGGGGTACTTGTTTAATACTTAATTTTCCAATTCAGATGAATCAAATTGACTATGTTTGGTTAACATACGATAGAACGTGCAAATAGTATCGCCACACAGTGTTCTCTTGCAGCATCTAACCTAATGCAATTGATCGATCAACTTCGAGGATCTTTCTTTTGTATTAGTAGGACTTAATAAAGTTTTTGTAACAAGAAGCCCCGCACTTAATGCATTGCCCTTGGTATGTTGTCATGAATCCAGAACTCTAGGCGCTGCATGTTGAAAATGAACAAAGCAATCGATCGACCAAGTCTCATAAATTTAAAAACTAAACAATAAAACAACGAATCTTAAACTATTAATAACATTACTAACCTCAAAGAACAAGGGACTTTTCACATACCGAAACACCCAAGTGTACCTGCAAGATGATGCTTTACAAGGCGTTCTTTTGGATGGTTGCGATTGAAATGACAATTGGAGTTGGTGCTGAAGATGATATCACCATGGATAAAGAGATGTATGAAGATCCTCCTGAAACTATCGTTGGAGGTGAGGTACTTTTCGAAAAGGAACGAGACAAACGTCCCCTTTTGGTTAATGTTGGACACATCATCAATGGCCAAGAAAACTTCTCTTGTGGTGGATCGCTCATTTCACCTCGTGCGATCCTTACCGCTGCACATTGTGTCATTCCTGGAATTCCTGGGCTCCCGGGTCCACCGCAATTCATTGACTTCTTTCGTTATTCTACACAAGATACAACCGGGTTTGTCCGTAAATCTTTGGTTCCAGGAGACTGCACATGGCACCCGGACTTCGCTAACGTCGGTATTGATCATGACGTAGCTGTTTGTATACTTCCCACGGCTGCTCCTGAGGAGATTGAGCCCATCGCATTGAACACCGACGAGAATGTACCCGAGTTAACTGGAGAACCACTTGATGTTGCAGGTTGGGGTTATTTGATGGAAGCAGATCATCCTCCTCAAGGTCCTGTTGTCTTCGCACTGACATTCCTTATGTTGTGACTCTTGACTTTGTGACTACCGTAAACGCCGGTTTGTTAGCATCACCGGAGCATAAGCAACACCATTTAAGGGCGAATGACCGGTATAAGTCTTTCCACACTGAAGCAATTATAGGAAACCCATATACCATTAGAAAGCTCTCGTCTAGGGCTATTCAATGGTATCGGGTCATCTAATTAAAAGCTGTCAACGAAGACACGAAATAAAGACGCCCTCTTGGGCGCATGAGTCGAAACCACCTTTTTGATAGATATCTTATATTAATTCCTAACAGAACAAAAAGTATCTTTTGACAAAACCCGTTGCTTACAAACCACAGTCTACGGTACTGTCGACTGCCAATCTCCGCCATACAGTTATGATGACATCACTGACTCGGAGATGTGTGCCACGGCACCAGGGAAAGCCTTGTGCCACGGAGATTCAGGTAAGACATTGGTTAAAGTATGGTAATGGTATCGGTTTAATTAGTGCTATTTATTCTTCAATGGGCTAAAAATATTTTGCTGATTGATTCGTTTAGGGGGGCCGCTTCTATTGGGAAAAGGCGGACGCAAAGGTGGCATACTTAAACCTGCAGTACAAGTAGGAGTTGTATCACATCATGGTCCTCCTCCTGGAAGTAACTGTCTAATGGATGAATATCCCGGTGTATTTGCTAGAGTCAGTAATGTGTGGGGTTGGATCACAAACACAGTTTGTGCACGCACTCAAGGCCAAGAGATGTGTCCTGAACCCGGTCCCGCGGCCAAGGCTGCCAAGAATGCAAAGAGGCTTCGAAACTGAAAAAATCTCTAAGATTGCTTTGAACTTTGATTTAAATTGTAGGATTTGCCTTGATTGATACAATTTGATTCGATACAATTTGATGAATAACTTTGCCTGCTGATCAAAATAACATTGTTTGATTGCCAAGATAAATATGCTTAAATGATAGAATTAACATGATATTTACGGCCTTACCATTCGATACGATAGGGTTGCATGAATTGGTGCATTGTCAACAATATGTCAATATGTCAATGCAGGCCAACTGGGCAGCGCATGACCAAAAGTTGACGCACTTAGTATGTCACTTAGTGTAGGGATAGGATGAACAGGTGCATTGTTACCGAACACGTGTCGTCATCTTCTCAGGAGCTACTTACACTTGTGATTTCTTAACATTGAATAATTCTACCTTAACTCTATCAGAGTTCGTAGAGAACTATACGACGGTCTAGTACAAAATAAATTATAAGTAGTTGTTTTGATATTTGGTATCGTATAGCCACAGCCACACAACCTATGGAGTGAAGAGATCGTAGGCAGTAGTTGAAAACAATTCGTTAGATTGTTGTACCATAGGGCATGATCAAGTCTACAACCTTGTCCATGGCGATCAATTGCAGTTTTGGTATCGTGAGTTCATTGACATTAGACAATCGTCGACAGCAATTTGTTAGATTCTAGTTGTAGTGGCTCTTTGAGAGGCTGTGGTGAACCCATAGCATTGGTCATGATGATCAATAGCACCTGTTGGTTTGATCTTGAACATGGCTAGAGTAGTGGTATGTAGTCAATCAGTAGATCATTTGAACTGTTGAAACTTACCTGTTGACCTACATGTGGCGAGGCCATCATTGTTGGCTATTGTTGGATCAACAGAGAAACTTTGTTGGGCCAGATTGAAAGTTTGGTATCAAACAAATGCGTCCACCAAACTCAATTCATTACAGCCCAAAGCTGAATTTCAGCACGATAAACTCACATTTTGTGATTTAATTTGAGAAAAATCCAGAATTTAGATATCGAGAGAGAGAATGGTGTATGGTGTCTGAATCAAATCAAAACCAAAGCAACACACCAAACAACTGAACGAACTCCAGACGCCGCTTCTCCTTGCTGCACACTAGATAGAACCTCCTGGCAGCACTTGTCAATCTCCCCTGCCTTCACCCTCATAGAATCGAGCGTCATGGCTCCCACCAGCTGCAACGCACGCAACAAACATTGCAGAAAAGAGCATTTCAGAGTCGCAGCTGCAACAGCGTCTCCATCTTCGTACGGCCATACATTTGCTTCAATTAGTACGGCATTGAGCATTGCGTCTATTCTAGTTATAGCCCTCATCTGCCATTGCAGAACGACATATATGATTGATTTAGAACGGACCTTGTTTGGTGACGTACGGGATGAGGAGCAGGCTGGCCAATTAATTGATGGCATTGTAGACAGACAGAGAAGGCTGCAGCAAAACAATGCAAATGAATCAAGTCACCAAGACGACT
Source organism: Cyclotella baltica (assembly GCA_036939635.1). Lineage (NCBI taxonomy): Eukaryota > Bacillariophyta > Thalassiosirophyceae > Thalassiosirales > Thalassiosiraceae > Cyclotella > Cyclotella baltica. The sequence continues at coordinate 3,313 of JALLAY010000191.1, read as the reverse complement.
CATCATTGCCATCACTGCCATGCGAAGACATTTTCAAAAGTGTCCCACCAAGCAACTCATCGGCACTTCTAGGCGACGGCGTCTCGACTGACAATTATTTATGCCGCTACGCTCAACAGTGTGATGGCGATTGGCCATCGGTTATTTTATTGCCACTTATTTTATGTCATGGACTTCATTTTCAAGAGAATGTTAATAATTCATCTCAAGCTGGTGCTTATAACTACACTGACACTGGCTTTAGTTATAACTACAGCCACAGCAACGACTTCAGCACCAACAACAGAAGAAGCAACATGTTCCAAACCAGTCTATTCATACACTTTATACTCCCACCATTAATTCTATGCTATTTATACTTACTCTTCAGACTGCTGGCCACTACGGCTGATTCTTACTTCTCTCCCGCTTTGGAGACTTTTTCGTTCGAGATGGGATTGCCTCCACGGTTTGCTGGTGCGGTGAGATCATAGGCATTTTGCATTCTGTTGTTTTTGTATTATCTTGATATTTAACTTGTATTTCTTTCTCTTTCAATTTTTCTAATAACCTCCAATTGACCACAAAATGCAATCTTTATGTCAATAAACTGATATAACATTATGTAATAGACACTACTGGCACTAGGCAACGGAAGTCCAGATTTAGGCAGCACTATCAATGCTATTCTACTCTGGAATGAGCCAACAACAATCAACACCTCTCCCAGAAACAAACACAAACACACAGCAGAAGGATGGACCATGTCCCTAGGCTCCCTAGCCGGCGGGGGAATGTTTGTCGGTACAATTGTCTCTGGCCTCATCCTCCAATCATGCAACAGTATACCCTGTCGTGGGGCTTTTCTAAGAGATGTATCAATGTATGCCCTCTCCATATGTATGGTTTGGAATATATTGGAATCACAATCTGTCACGCGTCGTGATGTATACGTGTTGCTGGGTTTGTGGGTGGGGTATGTTACCATTGTTTTGGGGGCGGATGTTTATCATAGAAAAGTCACTTTGCCACGTCTGCATGCTGAGGGAAAGAAGAGGAGGGAGAGTATAAAGGCTGAAAAGGTAAAGAGGTTGAGTGCCTTGGCTGCTGGGATTTTAAACAATGAACAAAATAATGTTGATGTGGGTGTCAATGTTGATGAGACTGTACCATTTGCAAACAGTGCTGTTGCTTCTTATGGACGTGAAACTGGAGATGCCAATTCAAACCTCGAGTCATTATCAACTGACAACGATACCAATCAACTGTCAAAGTCACATCCTAGACTATCAGTACGAGATAGATTTGCCATGCTCATGTCAAATTATGACCCGGCATCCGTCAAATTATTTGACTCGTCTTCGCGGTCAAGTACAGTCAGCAACGATGATTCGGAATCGACTACAATTCAAAATATCATGAATCAGATTCATTCCATTCGAAGAACGTCTATTGCATTTCCTATAGAGGGGGTTCAGACTGATATATTGTATGGCAGTATACAGACGGATGCGTTGGAAGATGAAATGCCGGGGGTTACTCGCAGGCTTGATTCATTCCCAGAGGAATTGGAAGAAGAGTCAACAATTGACAAAGTTGATAAAGGTTCCTGTTCAAAATGTGCTATTTTTGAGGTTTATGATGAAATTTTGTATCGAGCTCGTTGTTACTGGGAAAACTCCTTTGTCAATGAGTCTTCGTGGTTTGAAAAGTTTGGTGTTCTATTGGAGCTTCCTATAACTGGCATCAGAACTGTGAGTTTGTCAACATACTGTTTTTGCTTGCATTTTCAATATCTTGTTAATCATTTTGTACTGAATTCTTAGATGACAATACCTGTCCCATGTGAAGATCATTACAATAGAGTCATTGTTGCATTATCCACGGCTATATCACCTATATGGATCATTTGGTATTTTGAGTCGGATTTCAATTTACATGTGGTCATGTTTAGTGTAACTGCAGTTCTGGTTGCAGTTGCTGTCTTACGGTTTGGTGGCGATGAGAAGCTACCTCTTGTGGCAGCAGTAAGTCTCAAATCAGAAAAAATATGAGTACTATTACTAATATGACATATTCTGACTTGTTTCAATACTTTTATTCTCCCGTCCACAGGCTCCCCTCTCCTTGTACGGTTTCTTCATAGCAACAACATGGATAGACGTCATCGGTAACAACCTTGTAGGACTCCTTCAATTCCTCGGCACAATTTGCCGAATACCGGCACCAATTCTCGGCGTCACAGTATTAGCCTGGGGAAATTCACTAGGCGATCTATCCGCCAATGTAGCCATGGCACGAAAGGGATGTCCGGACATGGCAACCACTGCTAACTTTGCCGGTCCGTCGTTCAACCTCTTGGTGGGCGTAGGATGTGGCTTTTTATCATTGCAAAACAAAATTCATTCTGCTTCAGTATATCCAGTTTATTTGACAAGATCTATAAGGATTGGGTTTAGTTTCAACATTGTCAATTGTGTTTTAATCATTATTTGTGCGGCCTTTTGTCAAGGGAGGCTTCCGTATGGTTATAGCTATGTGTTCTTTGTGTTGTATGTGTTGTTCATTGCAATGAGTCTGATGACTTTGATAGACGTTGGGATACTAGGTGTTGAATCATAAAAAGAGTTTCCTCAACTTACATCATTTTGTCGCCTTCTTATGTATTCCAAAGTAGTATTTCTGTTGAGGGGGGTCAGTTAGGACCCTTGTCCCGAGTAGAAAGCGTGTATGTCAGCTACCAGAAGTGTGGTAGTCACACGTAGAAGATACCAGAACACTATAATCATTACTTTGGCATTCTCATTGGTCATTACCTGGTTTCGTTGTGTCATGGATTATTAACATAAAACAGAAGGAACAGAAGAACGAACAATTATTTACATTCATTAATAGACTGGCCACAAATGATCATGTTTGGAACCTACATCTACCGTTACATCTCCATCTCAAGAGGTCAATGAGCCCAAAGTGTTTAGGTTCACCCTCAGTTAAAGGACATCATTGATTTCAAGTTATCAGCATCATTACCAATTGTTTTATGTACGTCTGAACTTGTGTGAAAAGTCAGTGCATAAGATATCAAGCTTCGCAGACCCGGATAAGTTTGTGCTTGTATAGTATCTCAGATTCTCCAGGTTAGGAACACAATAGGGACTTCATCAACTTTGCCAGAAAAGTTTCAGTTACTCCGTTAAGAACTAGAGACCCCAAGAAGGAATTCCAATATCATGCATAGGTGTGAAGGACTGCAACCTTACAGCAGGATGAGTTTTACTTTAGACCCTGAACATTCTGGTATATTTCATGGTGTTGATGATAATAGTACTCAACA
>JALLAY010000190.1:0-18957 GCA_036939635.1 Cyclotella baltica | reverse complement strand
TCAACCACTTTCTTGTCCTCGTTGACCTTGAGGATGTAAGTATGAGGATTGATTGTGATGTTGGTCACACCTTCCATCCTTCCATTGAAATTGGCTACGAGTTGATAAGTGACGACTATCTCTCCCTTGTTGGTATCCACAATGACAAAAGGCTTTGTATGTGTTGCATATGAGCTGATGACACAGAAGCCCTCCTTGATATCTTTCAATAGAACATCTGGGCTGCCATCCTCACCCTTCGATCCACATGCCTGTTAATATTAGAATGCAGATCAAGGTGATTTAGATTGTGGATACATTACTAATGCACGTGACAAAGTGTTCACAAAAAAACGAACTTACCAAAGACCAATTCATAGTATCAGCAAAGAACCCACGCATCGTTTCAGCATGGTTGTTCTTGTGAGCAGATGCACACAAAATGGAGACAAAGCTCTCAGCCAGTTTCTTTCCTTCTTCTACGGAGATAATCATTGTTTATCGTTGAGGTGTTAGAGGTGGTTTGAGGTTGTTATGGTAATGTGCTGAACCAAAGATTTTGTGAGCAATTCCAAGTGATATATTTATGATGAGAACAGTTCCAGCATGCTTGGTCGATCGCAGGATTTAGATTTGGTGACATCTTGAAATCTTTGAATAAAGGATAGGGGGCAGGTTGTTTCATTTATTTCAGAGTGGTATTGAGTGGTACCAAGATACTGGGCGGATGAAGAAAGTATTTCTATCAAATCTCTCAAGTCCCACTCCACTCCACTGCCATTGTTTGATGAGGCCCTTCGCTTCATCCGACCTGAAACATCCAGTATTGAGATGTGATATGTGATTGCATCTTGACTTGGTTCAACTTTGCATGAGCTCATTCCGAAACACTTCTACCAAGTCCCACTTCATTGCCATCTGCTTCAAAGTTATCCATGGCAAAGTGCGATTGCTCGCATTCTTGACGCTCTTATCATTTGATCACCAGCCCCAGACTGAGGGCATTGAAAACTTGTATCGAACTCGTACTCCAGACTTATGAAAAGTTGAAAGGTATTGTATGAGACTGCCTGAAACTGCCCTACCAAGTATTCGTTAACTCATCGGTGCATCTTTACATCAGTCGTCTTCGGATGAGCAGGCGGCAGATTCCGAGCCCCAGACTGAAGGACCTCAGCTTTTGAAATAGTGTCAGATCTCGGGCGGGTGAAAAAGTTCATTCGTTTCAAGAGTGGTAACAAGAAGCTATTGGGCGGATGCGGTGATGATATTCTTTCGTCACAAACACTTCTCTTAGGTCCCACTCCATTGAAATCTATCGCTTCATGTCTTTGCATGAGCAGCGGTTTTTGGGAGTGGTATCGAGATGTAATATTTCTTCACGGAACACCCCAGACCAGAGGACGTTTTGATTACTTTCATCGAACTTACAAAAAGTAGAAGGGAGACAGGAATGATTTTACATGCCTCGTGATAAGCAGGTACTTATACGTTGGATGCTCTTAAGACAAACCAATGATGCGACACAGGTGGACAAGTTGTAGTGGTGGCGTTAGCCAAGGCACTGAACCACTGCGCTCAGACCAGGAGAAGATGAAATGGATGGAATGATGCTCTTGCTCTATTGGAAGGGCCGAAGGACTACCAGAACGATCAATAGTTGGAAACATGGAAGGAGGACAAGAAGAAATCAAGAAGGACACGTATTTGTTAGAAGGACAGTGCTTCGAAGTTGTTTCAGCATTGAGTGAAGTGGATATGATTTTTATTGCCATGAAAATGTTAGAGTTTACACAGTCATCCAATTAGACATGGATTCAACAACCTCATCATCTCCAATTGCGGCTACACCGCCTCCCACAATAGCCCCAAATGCTCCAGCTTCTTTGAGAGCTTTGATGTATCCAGCACTGCTGCCGTCGTCTTCTATTATTCCAACCCGACCCTCAACTAGAACTGGAATATCTTGACCATGCTTCTCTCGGAAGGAGGCCATGGCTTCACTTTTCAGTAAGACAAGTGCCTGCTGACCTGTTGAGTCAAACTCGTATGTTTCTAGCTCTCTGTTGGATACTGCCAGTGCACTAATGCTGCCAGGTTCTAGACTGGTTACCATGTCTAACTGTGGTTCCGACGAACACACAGCCAGCACTTGTAAGTTTATTGTAGCTGCAATTTTGGTGAGATAAACCAAGTCTTTCTTCTCCAGTGCACCCACAACGAGATTAACGGCGTCAGCCCCAGCCATGCGCAGTTTATATAGCTGATATGGGTAGAGGAGTAAGTCAGATGCAAGGACCGGTGGAACAACAACTCCATCTTCAGAATCTAATGATATTGAAACAGCTGCTGCATTAGTTGCCTGCCTGGCTGTTGTGATGTCTTCTAATGACCCTCCGAAAAGTATCCCATCACTGTTGATAGAAAATGCCGGTGCTCCTGCCTCAACCAGCTTCTGTACAATTTTGGGGATATCATAACGCTTGCGTAGACTACCTGTTGATGGATCTATTCTTTTACACTCCTGAGTAGTTGAGAGAAGACAATATTTGGAACATAGCTCACAAAGGGCATTCACAACAATCCAGTGATCTTACCGGTATAATAACAAATTTCCCATCTCCTCCAGCCAGTTTCACGGGACCAATCCAATCCCTGGGTTTCGGACTTTTGGGGTCAGACATGGAGGCTTTACATTGACTCAGCAGCAATGCAAGACTTATGCGTTCTCGAAGACGGTCGACCTGGGTCTCTTCATTCCATGAGAAAAATGATGAGACGAAAAATTATCAGAATTCATTACTGATTCTCTCAAATCAGAATAGACACTAATTGCATTGACACACCTTTTTCCCACATGTACCCCTCGAGAGCTGATGTAGGCTTTGCCATTTTCTCTGCCACACTCCATTCCACGGTAGAAACAGACATGGTCCTTCCTGAATGAATTTCACGTCGGCGCACTATCAATTCGCCATCAGGTGTGTGTGGTGCTGCCTGGTTTTCTGAAGAGAAGGTCTTGGACATTAGAGAACGTTTCTCTTCCTCTGCAGCAAGTTTGGCCTCTTCTTCTTTTTTTACAGCTTTGGCCGATGCAGCATTGGCAGCTTCCATTCTTGCTTGGAGAGGTGAATAGATGGGACGCTTTGATTCTGGCATAAAAGTAGAAAATGAGTCTAATAAATACAAGACACTTCGTCGAGGAAACAACGCACACCCACTGTACTCACTGCTTCGAAAGATGACATACTGAGAAGAACTTCCGTGCAACATATTCTCGTTCGAGCCCGTCCCTATGGTTCCATCAAGTTGACCCAAAACCTAGACAAATGGATGTGCATAAGATTAATTGCATATGAAAAACAATGACAAGACCATAACAAACTTACTCCATTGGCAAAGAAACCAGATACACTCGAGATCCCTGGCAAATATTCTGATACAACTGCACATAATCAAGAATCAAAAGGATATCAGTTTGTAGATCAAGTTAAGAAATAGAGTTCGAGTGTATGTCATTTAAAAGACTCACTACCACTTTCAAATCCTGCCTTGCCAAACAATTTTGACCCACGATCTAATGTAGGGTAAACAAAACAGCCCGTAGGCGGATTCTGATCAGCAACACCATCCATCATTGCCCTCTCTAGCTCAACCTTTGATGGGACAAGTTAAGGGATAAATTCAAATGAGAATGAATTGCCTTTCTTAATGCTTTGTTTCCATGTTGGATTCGCTTCACCTTTTTCAACCCAGTCCACAAAGCTTCCACCTCCTTCTTGGCAAAATTCCCATCCCTCACAAAGAATCTGCACCTCATTCCAACTTTCACATCCACGCTCCCTAAAGGAAACGTAACACTGCCATCTTTAATTGAAGTTAAAAGTGAGATCTTAAATAGTGAACATGGTTGTGAATAAGATGGTGGTGAATAGTACAGCTTACCTTTCATGCCAGCCGAGGCAACTTGACGCACCGTAAAACGATGCCCAGAGCCTTCGGCCAGACTTTTCAATTCATTATTGAAAAGGGTTGGATTCCTCTCCAAGCCAATGAGAAGAGCGCGTCGCATAAAGGACTGGTCATCGTCAGAAAGGCGACGCATCACGAAATTTGCTTCGGCAAGGGGAGGTTTGGGTATACGGGCTTTGGCGTATTCTTGTGCCAGTTTGGCTCGTTTGAGTTCTTTTTCGTCTAGGGTTGAGGTATCGGTGTCATCGAGGGAGTCGTCTTCGTCCTCTTCTTCTTCGTCTAGTGCTGTGGCGGCTTCGTCTAGAACAATGGCTGAAATGGTGCTGCGGCTGCCTTCGTCTTCGATTGAATTGGGTGCTGCGTTGGGGCTGGTGGCTCCTGCTGCTACTACTCGGTATACTCCTCCGACTGGTGAGATTGAAATAGAATGCAATGCACAAGATGAGATCATCAGAACACAGCAGAATAAAAATGATGCAAGTAAGCAAGATCATTTTCATCCATAACGAGATCGATTGAATGCAATGCGTAATATGAGACAGGGAATACCACGAACGATACAAATAGACAAGTACATCACTCAAAAACCCAACACTCACCAGGCTTAGTCCCCTGAGCAATCATAGTATCCACCCAAACATCCCCCTGCATACTAACACCCACACATCCACTCCCATAAACCTGTGGAACACCGCCACTCCCCTCCCCATCCTCCGACCAAGCAAATATCCTAGCCCTTGACAACGAACTAACCGTCGAAGCTATCCCCCCAAATGTTTGTGACTTAGGAAACGCAAACTGCAACCCCGACAGCAAATCGTCCAAATTATTCTGAAACGCCGGAGACGGTATAAGCATGAATATCGGTTCTTCCTCATCTACTTGCTTCATATTCATAATTTGTCTCCATGTATTGACATCATCCACTTCGGTATACAGTTCGGGAACCTCGTTCCAAAAATGAGTGTTAATGGTAACATCTGGTAAGGAAGCGAGTGTCACACTGACCGCTGGTAATGCCTCACTTTCTATTGGTATGCATGCATCGTTATATTTGGAACCAATAATGCCGCCGGCTGTATTGCCTACAACGTGTTTTATGGTGCCTCCAGCGTTTTTTAGTGATTCAAGGAAAGTAGATATTATTTTAGACGGTTCTTCGTACAAAGAGGAGGCGTGGATGATTGCCAAATCAGCATGGGGTGAGGGATGGGTTGAGAGTGCTGAGAGTGTGGCTTCGGTTAGGGCTGTGGTAAGTGAAGGGTTGGTGGAGTAGCCGGTGGAGAATGCTTGAGGTTGATCAGCTGAGCCGTCTGTTGAAGATTGGAGACTGCAATGCATTTGTGGAAGATGGTAGAATGGGGAGGGTGGTATGAGTAAACAAGATTTGATGTCATATTTGAAGTAGATTGAAGCACAAATAATAGCCTCAGCTTTCTGGGTAGCAATAACAAGGTGCCACAAAAGCCTAGACATTCAAATCTGGATAATTGGAACAAACAATACTAGAGCCTGCCTTCGAAACAGACCAAATCTTTGTAGACAGAAGAGTAGTTTCAAGTCTCAATGTGTCGAGACAATATTGAACAAAAAACTAGCAAGTGAATCTCGAAAACTCCAACAATATCTGTTGAAAGATTGTTTCCTACGAAATCCCAACCTTGTTTGTTGGTTGCAATTTATTAACATGGAGATTTTCCTCTACTCTTGCCCCAGCACCTGATTTTCAAGCATTTAATGAACAATTTTGCATCTCTAAAAAAAAGCAAGATAATTAAATGACAACATATGATCATGAAACCTTCACCTCAACCATTGTCATCATTTCTAGCCATTTCCTGTACGTATTTCTCAGGCACACACATGTTTTTGCAAGGCAACAACAATTTGGTATCACAACAAATTCACGTGCAAGTGCTTCGTGTTATTGCTAACAACTTAATCCTAAAACAGCAGTCTCTCAGATTAACTCCATGAAGATCATTTAACGTAAAAATATTGCCAGCTGCCAGCATTAGTCCATGAAACATTTTCCTGCATATTGTTTCATTCATATGATATTCGTAGACTGAAATCTAGACTACAAATTAAAACCTCAACGAACAGAACTGTGCCAGATTATCCCCCTCAACCGTTAAAGTCAAATTAACACCTCAACGAACAGAACCGTGCCTAATTAAAGAGCCATTTAGCCCAAATTTATTCAAATAAAACAACTCAATTTCTTCAAGCAATCCCCGCTATTAACTCACCGAACGGTTGCCCTCTGAGAAAAATGCGAGGGAGCAAATGACACAGCCGCAATTAGCTGTGATATCAAATGAATTGTTCGTAGGATCTTCATGGTGTTAAAGGAGAGAGGTGGACGACGGCCTCTGGAGAGAGTTCAATTCATCCTCGATGAGGAATTGGTCAAGGCTTGAGTATAATAGCTGTGTGGGACAGTGCACTAACTTCATATTCACTGCTGGGGAACAAACAACCTAAACAACATGTGATGCAGGTGGTGATAGACTTCAGCATCTGACAATTTCTTGAACACAACAACATGAGTGGCAAATGAGTAAGCTCACTCAGCAAAGGATGAGTTCTCATCATAAAGACTTCCTTGAATACATAGTATTGACTTATCCACTGTTAGAGTCATCTGAATTACTCTTGGACCCTGCGTAACTTACCACCTCCATCCATACTACCACTGTCAACCTGTTCCATGTCCTTCTCTTCAGCTAACTTTTTCACCCTCTCCAATGCTTCTATGAGCTCCCTTTTAGGATGAAACCTTTCAGCCACCTCCTCCACAATTCAACTAAATTTTAATTCACCCTCTTACCTCTTGTCCTTCTGGCGGCGCTCCTCGTCACGATGAAACTCATCATTGACTGACATCATATTGTCGTCACCCTTATCATTATCATCTTCCTTTTGCACTGATCTTCTGCAACCTATTGGTTGGTTCGTTTATTTGTTTGTTTGTTAATAAGTTTATCGTTCCTACCACTCTAGGTGCTCTTATTGGGCCTGTGTTTTACAATCAAACTAATAATTTGATTTACAGGGTCATTGAGCCGTTTGAACAGGAGAGAGTGATGCAAAGAGTTCTACCAAGACCAGATAATTCAACTCTCCATCTATCTTTTTGTGTTTACATCAGAGGCGGGGCAATGTCTGCATTGTGGTTTTGTTCTCTGTTGAAGGTAGAAGTAATTTAGGGCCCCATTCCTGTTGGTGGAGATGAAATTTGTGTGAAGAAGGTAACTTGGGCCGATGTGGTATCAAAGATACCAAAATCATCTGAAAAGTGGCCAATGCTAAATAATAGGCCACCGCCAAAAAAGGAGGCTAAAGTTTGACCAATGAGTTAGTGGCTAGAAGAGCTGTAGCAGAGTGAATTGTGAGACCTGAACATGGTCTCACAATTCAACAATAATCTAGTGTTTCGGTTAATGAAGTATTCTACTGGTTGGGTTTATTGCCTGCTTTGGGTTGCTACAAGGGTGTGTTTTCAACATTATTGTTGAATTGCATGGTTACTCATCATGGGTACCAACAATGAGACTGCGGAGACAAGAAGCTCGATGTCAGTATGGGAGAGTCCCCCAATAATGAGAAGAAAACCTTCCGTTGGAACAACAATGGTAAGCTTAGGAGAAGTTTACAGGTGCTTGTGCTAATTTATAGGGCAAGGTTTTCATGCAGGGGTCCAACAAGACTGTTCAGCTCATCACATTTAACATTTCTTTGGAGTCCATAAAGCTTTACATCGGACAGAAGCATGATCCTCAGCTTCTAGAGACCATCAAAATGGGCTGATGTCAACTACATCTAGCCAGATGTCAAGAATTTCACTAATGCGGACAGAAAAAGACTGAGTGATATTAACAAGATCAAGTACAGCAAATTCATTGACCCTACATGGCAAACTAAGAGAAGTTGTTACAGACCCAGAGGAAAAAGTTTCCTTTGAAAACTCTCCTAGTTCATCAAGATGAGCAGATACTACATCCAGCTCCTTCTGAGCTACCACCACCTTCTCTCCCTTGTATCTTTTTTGCCCTCTGTCCTTAAAGAGAGTCAAATACCTCTTAAGAGACACAGTTGCGTCCCTTGAAGACCAACATATCAACTTCAAAATGGCGTAAGCGTAAGTAATAATGCCTTGTCATGATTCGTGAATGTTGCCATAATATGCATCTCAATTTGTTCTTGAAGGGCAATTGTACAGGACTTGTGAAAGAAACAAAAGAGCCAATTGCTGGGCTCTTGTACTTGTATGAGTTGATAGAGAATTGATAATCCATAACCTTGTTGAATGGAATGCATCAAAGTGCAGTAGTAGATCTCATTAGGTGGGACTACTTGTAAAGAGGATGATCCTCAGTTAGGTCAAGCACTTGAGGTATCTTCAAAATTTCCAACATGTTAAACTTAATACACACCTTTGCTTAATAGCTGCAATCTTCTGCATGTTCGAGACTAATCACTCTTGGACATAGTAAGGCTTTGTCTCATTTTCTTCCTCTAATTCACCATCACGTGAGCTAACCATATACAACAAAACACCTAATTTAGGATTGATTGGTGCAGTTGCTTCAACCATATAATGAAGATAGAATTCCAAGAGCCAACTAGACCACGACCATTCGATCACAGTTCTGGATAGTTTGATCTTGAGCCAGTCGTTTTCCTTGTCGTCACTTTCAATGTGTTCACCTAGCACCAACAAGTTATCATTAACATTCTCATTTTCTTACTCAAAAGACAAATGGTTTGGTCGCTCAGATAACACTGAACTAACACAAGGAAGACAGTTTAAATCAACCGCTGTGCTGTCTCTCCTTGTTTGGCGAGTACTACGTTTGTTGCCTTTAAATATCCGGATCCTCTGGGTCTTAGTTCTTAAAACTCATCATGCCGTACAGCTGCGCAGTACTTTCATGAATGCCTACATATGATGATAATGTGTCCTACATTCAATGCAGAATGTTGGATCAGGATGTGTTGTATGAGTGGGTGCACAAAATGTCTTGACAAAGCTATTATATACTTGTGATGGTATACCATCATTCACGAACACTGAGCTAACACAAGGAGGTCAGTTTAAATCAACTGCTGTGTCATCTCTCCTTGGTTGTTGAGTACTATGATTGTTGTTGCCTTCAAATATCCAGATCCTCTGGGTCTTAGTTCTTAAACCTATCCTACCGTAAGGCTGCAGTCCTTTCAAGCCTGGGTATGATGTTGGAATTCCTTGGTGTCTCTCTTTCAATAGCGGAGTAACTTAAATTTTCTCAGTTGAAGTCAATGAAGCCCCTTTGTGATCATAACATCGAGAATCTGAGATACCACACACAATATTGATATCTTATGCACTGACTTTTCACATGAGTTCAGACGTGGATAAAACATCGAATAATGATTTCTGGTAACTTAAGAAAGCAATGGTACAGTTTACTGAGGGTGAATCATATAATTTGGACTCATTGACCTCTTGAGATTTGAGATTGAGATGTAACAATAAATGTCGGTTCCAGACATGATTTAGATGGCCAGTCTATTCAATGAATGTAATTAATTGTTTGTTCTAGTGTTTCTTTTCCTTTATCTTAATAATCTACTGCAATCTGCAATGAAACCAGGCAATGACAAACAAGAATACCAGAGGAGAAATTTTATCTAGATTTCTGGTATCTTCTATGTGTCACTAAATCAGGCAATGACAAATGACAACACAAGAGTAGTGCCTAATTCTAGAATTCTGCTATCTTTTACATGTGACTACCACGCTTCTGGTAGCTTGACATAAGGTCCTAAACTGACCTCCCTCTACAGCTACACTACAATTATGTGGAGAAAGAAGTAACCAATTTGATTCCAATTGCTAGATAATGCAATGTACCCACACTTTTTCCTAGTGTAGAATTTGATATGAATCAATTTGTTGCGGAGTATGAATCACTAAGTATGGTGAGCTGTGAGTAGCTGGCTCATTATTTATCCAATTTAAACCCCTTGGATCAATCTATTAATCACATCAGCAGTGTATTTCCTTTCACCATCGTATTGCACACATACAAGGACTTTTATCACAGACTAATCATAACAAACAAAAATTGATCATTATTGGCGGTGGCAACAAAATTCCAAAGAGCATTGACCATGCTCACTCCTGATCCTCTGTTCCTGAAATGATGGTTTTTGTATGATTTACGGCTAACAATAGAACATACCATACAACATAAAAGAACACTTCATCCTTTTCTCTTCGTTGGAGAAAGGTGACTGACATCCTAGAAAACAAAGGATACTTTTCTATTGGAAGTCACTCCAACTCGGCTATTTCTTTACTCTTTTGCTAGAGCAGATCCTGTATTGCCATCATGTGGGGTTCTCATCATGCTGTCAAATTGACAGACCTAATGTGTAATGTGTACCGTATGTTAGAAAACAACATGGGAGTACATCTGTAGTGTGCATGGGTAGGTATGATAAATGTTATCAACATTCATGGTACATCTTAGGGGCAGACAAGCCTAGTGTGCATTGAGGGTGAACTGATCCAGACAAGTCAACACGTATGTAAAATACCTTATGTAGATGTATCTACCTGACAGTTACATGTCAACCTGGTATTTTGATAGTATTTAAGGTAGCACAGCCATCACTTTCAGTACTGAAGTTGCTATGAGTTAGACAAGTAGATATTCAGTGCAGTGAATGTTGTATTAACATTGACACAAACCATTCTTTGGAATTGAAGTAGGATACAATGTATTGTCAACACCTGTTAAGCACATGATAAGTAAAGATATGTGGCAATTGGATATTAGATAGCAGTCTGTTACAAATTAAACATCAACTTATGTATCATAAAGAATTGAACCTGTCAGCTTAATCAACTGGTATGTCCCAGTATGAGACCCTCTGTGACACAAACTGGCCTCTTTGGAACCACGATTCAATACATTTTGAATACTTACATTGATTTTATCACCGTGAATGACCATATGATGCAATTTTGATCCAGTTCACCAGTGTACTTAGTGCTCTATGCATCCAACAGGAGCCACAGTCTACAATGAAATTATGCAATTAGAAAGTATGTTGATCAATGATCCACCTACCATCAACCACAGGATTATATAATGGAACTTAGATTGTGGAATGTGCTGATTGAGAAAATGGGTCCATCAACGTTTTGCCACTTAATTGTTCAAGAATCTTGTCATCAGAGAGATAGCTTTTTAGAATGAGAAACAACAATAATTAGGCTGCAACCAGCAAGGCTCGAATAGAACAACAAACAAAAACTTACATCTGAGACAAAAGAGAGATTGATATTTCTCAGATATCTATATCGACCTGGCATAACATATTCACTTTCCCTATATTGAACGGTGGCACCGCTGACGGCTGTCACGACAATGGCAATGATCTTCATTATCTATCTTCTCTAGATGATTTGTCACTTGCCATGCTTATGGGTGTCTTGCATCTGGTGAGGCAGGGGGCCCCTTTGTTCTTTCTCTAACCTCTAACGAGTGAACATTCAAATTATAATGAATTAATCTGAAACAGAGTAGTCCTCAAATCTCCTCTTCTCACACGACTTGACATTCAAATTTGAATCCAATTCCTACATCCATCGGCTTAAACAACTCCCCAACGCCCCAAAGAAATCCAACCCCAATCGAGAAAGCTTCCTAACGTTGCTTCACTTAAAATAGACGTTCAAGAGTTATGGGCTTGAGTTTTCGTGCATCGGCGTCTCGATTTTCAAGAGCCGCCGCCACAAAATTCAAACGTTTGTATTGCTACCGCCGATAGGGCATGTCTTGTGCACACGGCGGGTTTTTGGTGTGTATCGACGGAAATAACGAACTGAATTAACGGGAGTGGATTGATGAATGCTTTCTAGCGAGTTTAATGGAATGATAGACATGTGCGGAATCGTCCCCATGCAATGAAAGGGAAATCTATCGAGACTTATCGGTGAAAGAAGTGTTGGGGTTAATACCGATAGACTTGTCATTGCGCTTGATTTGAAAGAGAACGGTTCATCTCATCCGATTTTATCCGTTTCATCACATCTCTTGAATTGATCAACATACTATTGCATTCATCATTAGAAAACAAACAACATGGCACGAAAATCACTGCTGATACCAACCATAGCAGCCACAGCACTGGCCACTAGCACCAACAACAGCCCCCTGCATTTACACCAAACCGAAGACGTCTCCAACCTCCCACCATCAAGACGACGCCGAAGACCCCGCCTCCTAACCTCCGAACTCTCCAAATCCTCCAACATCTCCGTCTCCAACGACATTTCACTAATTCTCGAAATATCCCCACTCCTCCCTCAAATATCCTCTTCAACTCTCGAAGAAGAACTAGAATTCATCCCCCGAATCATTAACGGGAACGCCGCCTCCCCCAATCGATATCCCTACACCGCCTCCCTCATCGACTCCACCAATAGACACGTATGCGGAGGGACGTTAATAGCACCCGATATAATCTTAACCGCCGGGCACTGTTCGGGATTTTTCGACATGGTTCAAATCGATCGGTATGATGTCACCTCCGACGACGGAGAGGATACCGACTACGATTATTTATTGGTGGAGGAACATTATCCTCATCCGAATTATGCTAATGTTATACAGAGTGATTTTGCATTGGCCAAGTTGTATGGGAGGAGTGATAAGCCGTTGGTTCGGTTGAATACCGATGGGGATAGTCCGGTGGATGATGAGTATTTGACCGTTATGGGGTGGGGTGTTACGGTGGAGGGTGTTAGTAGTACTCAGAGTGATGTTTTGAGAGAGGTGGAAGTTCAATATATGAGTAATGAGGAGTGTGATTCTAGCTCGGGGTCGTATAATGGGGACTTTGTTACGTATGATGGTTACATTGAGAGTAACATGTTGTGTGCTTGGAGTAGCAATAAGGATGCATGTCAGGGTGATTCGGGGGGACCATTGATTCGCAAGGGAAGTGATACTGATGACGATGTTCAGGTGGGTGTGGTTTCCTGGGGATTGGGATGTGCCATGCAAACTTTTCCTGGTGTTTATAGCAGGATCTCTGAAGAATACGACTGGATTAGATCCAGTGTTTGTGAAATATCAAGATATCCTCCAAGTTCATTTGGGTGTATTACTACGTCCGAAGCAGAGTTTGGCGTCAAAGAAGAGGTCACTTTTGCAATGGAATTGGATGGTTATGGGTATGACACTTCGTGGGTTTTGGAGGCATTTGATAGAGGAAACTACATTGAAGGCACTTCCTTTGTGCCTTTTGGGACATATGATGCTAATGATGATTTGGCTGTGGAGAGCATGAAACTGACTCCCTATCAATCGTATCAACTGACAATTATGGATCGCAGTGGTGCTGGTTCGGCTCGAAGCGATTCCAGATATAGACTGTGTTATGGAGCTGTGTCAGCCTCAGACTGCCTGAATGGCGCTGCAACCATCATTTGTGGAGGAAACGGCATCATTTCATCAACAAGGACAGTTACGTGTGATGTAGAGGCACCGTCTCCATCACCTACCGTCATTCAATTAGGGCTGCCAGTACCAGTACCCATACTTGGTGGAAGACTGCCTACCTTCGCCCCCTTCTTTGTACCATTATTTTTTGAAACCCGGCAGCCCCTCCAACGTGACAGCGAATCACTATCACCCACACCTTTATTAACAACCATAACACCAACACTGTCATTAAAACCAGATACTCCAGAACCCACACAGGAGAGCCAACCACCAACCAAGACTCCAACACCGACATCAATACCTACCAAGACACCAACACCCACATCAATGAAGGCTTCCATTGAGGCGGAAGAAACAAGAGATTCTACTATTACCAATGCTGAAGCTGCAGTACCTTCTTCAGCAAGCCATACTTCCTTACGGTATCCTTCAATAGTTTGCATAGCTGTTGCTATCTTCTTTCTTTAGACATTAAACAAAGTAGAGTAGATTGGTGTTCAAGTGTATAAGTTTAATTCATAATAAACCAAAATAAACCACAAGTTTGGATCTGGCTTAAATTTATGACTTGGGACTTTTTGTTTCTTTGCTCATTAATTTCTTTTTATGGGCAATTTGACAAAGTCATGGCTCCTGTCAGGGCATAAAAAGTCTGTATTGAAGTCCACCAGATGGCAACCAATGGACATGAATTTTTGTGCAGCCGAATAAAATCTCAGAACAATTGCATTATGAGCCAATGGAATGTCATGCTCGAATGTGCTCTTGTTGAAGAAGGTGGATTTGAACACACCAACAAGCTCAAAGTCCGGAACCACCGTCAATTCAAGAGTGGATGAAGAAGGAGAAAGGAGAAAAAAGGTTGCAAAAGAAGCTTGGTGTGTTCAAGGTGGTCCCCAAAAGAATTTTTTCGCAAGGCCAAGATCCTGACCACCACTTGCGCTTTCCAAAGGAAATCCATCGGACAAATGCAGTGCAGACTTGATGCCCATGGGTATGAGCAATTGGAAGGCCAACAATATGAATCCAACCCCATGACATCTACGACAAATCCAATCACTTAAGAATCTCTTGGGTACTGCTTTGCCGCAACCCAAATTGGGTGACCGGAGCTCATTTTTACGTCAAATGAACTTTTCTGCAATAGAAGTTCAAAAATGGTGAAGTCATCTACACAGAGGTTCCTGATGTAATAGAAGAGGTTCTATGAAAGTCTATGACAGCAGATCTGAGCTTCTGTTACACACCGTATCTAATTTTGGAACAAAGCAAGCTGCTAACTGCTTTTATGACACTCCCGATGATGCTGCAATTGAGGTTGAGAAGAAGTATGATCCTTCTCTGGCTGATCTGTGCCCTGACTTCAAGTCAAGCAAGATGAAGACAACACTGTGACTTTCAAAAATACACAGCCTGTGCTTGTACAGAAGCTCAACGATGAATATACCAAACCCAAACAGACTGTCAAATCTCCTGTATTGGCAGGGCAACAACTTATCAGAGGTGAGGAAAGTGTCACTATCAGAAGTTTAGTCAAAGTGACCGAATACTGCTATGGGACCACGGTATATATGTAAATGATGCAGTGGTCAAGACCTGATAAAAAAACCACAAGCTGTTCTCAATGAGGCGCTCATCAGACTTGCACATTACATTGTCTTGACACCAGAATAAGGATTGGTTCTTTGTTCTGATTGCAGATGACACGTAGATTACAACCATAAATTCTAGATTTGTGACAGAACAGACTCTAAGTATTATGCCAACACTGATGACAGACAAAGTATTTCGGAGTGCTGAACACTTTTAGATGTTTTCAGTAATCTTTTGTAGCAACATACAAATGTTTGTCATACTGTCAGTAAATAAAGCTAAAATGCTATTAGAGCTATAGTTACCAAGGCTCAAGACATTATGCTGTTGTATTCCTTGCACACTCACTTTTCTATCTATGGATCTACAGGTTGATCTTCATATGTCTTAAGAATTGGACAATAAAGGAGCAGCCAATCTGGCCAACAGCTGAAGTGTAGGCGACAGGAACCGTCACATGGATATTAGCATGCATTATCTGGTGAACTTAATTTCCAGAATCTTTTTTGTCATTTACCATATCTCAATGGAGGAAAATAGCAGCGGCATTTTAGCAAGAACACTATAATTCCCATGTTGGAATTAATGAGTATCTACACAGAGGGTGTTTCCAACGATGCATAATTACCAAGATGGGAGGTTGTTGATGTTTGGATTTGCGAATATTTTGGGTTTTTCATTGTTTTTGTTAAATACATTTTGTTTTCAGCAATCTAAGAAGCGAGTCTTCAATTAAACATTACCTCTCTTGAATCACCATTCTAATGATTTGTTTTTTGCACTGAACCTTGGAGACGAGTCTTCTGACTTCCAACACGAAGTACAAATGTCTAGATAGCTAATTTGTAGGTCAAGAGACCATTAGCATCAAAACCAATCAGTTGAGATAAAAGCTCTCTACTCTTACAAAGTCGAGATTATTGCAACAAATGATTACACCACTGAATTACAGAGTCTCCATTTTGGTGCACAATATCTAAATGTTCAGACACTTATGAAAGAATACCAGTAACAATTTACAACGATAACAAGACATGCGCCAACTTGGCTGCTTACTGTACAAACAAGGGAAAACACCTCACCATGCAAGAAAAATATGTCCATGAGTTACATCAAAATGGTAGCACAAAAACAACTAACCTTCCGGGCTTCATAAACGTGGAGAATGTATTTATCAATGAGCTAAATGACACCACCCATTTTTGTCGATGCCAAAATTTTGACAACTGTGACTATGTAATGTCTTCTTATGATCAGAGAAAGGAAAATCTCCCACATTTTTCCATTCATTCTTCAACTGCACTGAAGAAAAGCCTGCCTGTGCACAACTGCACTACACAACTCTCTAAATCTTGCAACTTGTGCCTGTCTGCACAGTGCACTACTCATAAGCCGAAACATTTAGTTTGTATGTCCCCAACGTTCTTGTCACAGTCTATTCGGACAGATGGGTGTTGATCTGATACATGTGAGATCAGGGGTCAATCAGTGCCTGCTAAGTGTTGGTAGCCTTAATCTCATAATATTCAATTATAAGCCCAAACAATAGAGTAGGGATAAGAAAGCAGAAACCAAAAACATCACATAAATTATGGTGTTGGCGACTGGCAAGGAAAACAGGGTTTACTTCTTTGCAACACCCTGTTATTTTTTCATTAGTACTAAGCAAGTCGTTAACAACTATTCCTCCTTTTCAATTTTTGTAGCAATCTTGGAACCAAGCTCTTCTACAAATGGAGTGAGTGCCATTGTCAGAGCTACAACAGTCAACATTAGCTTGGTAGTCTCTTCATCAAGTATTCCATGCGATCGCGCCATTCGAAATGCAACAAATGCAAATTCAGAGACCTCACTAAGAAGGAAACCTGCTCTTTGAGATTCAGCCCATGTTAAACCAAACGCACGAGACAGACCAGTAATTATAGCCGCCTTTAGCGCCATGATGCCTAGAACACACGAGGCAACCAATCCAGCTTTGGATGAGACCAGACCCAAATCAATTTCGAAGCCCACACTGAAAAAGAAGAGTCCTACAAGAACCCCACGAAAAGGTGAAATCTCTGCCTCGATCTTTTCCTTATGTTTGGATGCCGCAAGAATCATTCCTGACACAAAAGACCCCAAAGTATTTGATAGTCCAAGCCCTTCAGTCAGAAAAGACATCCCCAAAACTGTACACAAAATAAGACCTACAAATGCATCCTGATTGTGAGCTGACACCACAAGATCAAACAGCGGATCAAAAGCAAACTTGGCACAAACCCCCAGAACAGAAATTGCCATTGCAAAAGCCACCCCCGCAGATGCAAATGCTTTACCCAAGCCATCACCACCACCCGCCAACAGTGGAGTCACAACTAACAACGGAACCACAGCTAAATCCTGCATAATAAGCACCCCCAAAGATGACTTTCCATGTCTCGTATCCAACTGTTTCTTATCCTTAAGAAGCTGCAACACAAACGCTGAACTCGATAAGGCAATGCCCCCGCCCAAAACAATTCTCGCCGCAGATGACAGTCCACACAACGCCGCAATACCCGCGACAGATGTGGCGGTTAAAATAACCTGAGCAAGTCCCAAACCAAACACATCAGTTTTCATACTCATCAACGTATCAAAATTAATATGCAGACCCATCTCGAATAGAAAAAAGACAATACCCAAATCAGCGAGCATTTCTGTTCGATGCACGTCAGAAATCAATCCACCTTTTATCCCGTTAGGACCTAGTACCATCCCCGCAGCGAGAAAGCCTAATATGTTGGAAATGCCCATTTTTTTGCAAATTGGTGCTACCAGTGCTGTGGTTGTTAGGAGAGCCAATGTGTCTGATTTGGCTCCAGACATGTATTTGGTCAGTCCATTGAGTAGTGTTGAGACTATTCCCGTGGAGGACGTTGTAACGGTGGCGCCTTCGATGGATCCTCCTCTAGGGATGACCGAGATTACATTTTGGAGATGGTTGGCTTTCGAAGATGTGGTGCCATGAGAGATTGCAAACTGTTTGGGGTGGAAGGCTCTTGCATTGGTGCATGGTGCGAGAGTTGTAGCTATTATTGCCAAGTAAACGAGGGCTTTCATCATCATTGTTGAATATATGCTTTCACTTGAGATGATGTTTTACAGAAAGAGTGGCGTGACATCTTGAATTGACCTCGGCGTATTTCCAATTTTGGATGGCTAAATATTTTCGTACCGTACATTTGAGATCAAGTGTCCACCCCTATATTGAGGGAGCTTATATCTCAACTTCTAGCAGGAATCATCTCTACCCCATTGTTGCAGTACACAGTTCAGTGAGTCTACTGTGTACTGCAAACAAGAATGGAGGTCATCGGCCTACTAGAAGTCGAGATATAAGCTCCCTCAATTTTTACATGCTAATTTGATAGGAAATTTCTAAAATTTATTTGAGTACGTTTGAATTCGAACGGTCAATATACATGAAAATTTACATATAAAAAGTATAATCGAAGTCAAATGTACTATCTTCTATCTCAGTCAGTATCAACTTTCACGACCAACCCAAAATGGATTCTAGACCAGAATTTCATGCAGAATTCGAATATGACATCCGTTTTGGCCAAAAAAGGGTCTTGAAATACCCATCTGACGCTTGATCTCAAATGTACAGTAGGGGAAATCCCCACCCATCCAAAACCACCAAAACAGCATGAAACCAAAAATGGCCATCATGATGCAAGTACAGCATTGTAACATCCGTTCCCCACCACCATTTTCAATCATCTAACAAGGGTTATAAGGGGCTTCTTAATGTTGAAGTTCGCACCTCCCCAGTGGTTCATAGTGTGTGAACCTCAACTCCCAACCACAGCACTGTGTTACACATATAATATCGGTCTGGAGGGGGCAGAAATGGTATCAAAGATATCCGTTTATGGTG
>JALLAY010000189.1:0-18991 GCA_036939635.1 Cyclotella baltica | reverse complement strand
TTAGTCCAGTTGATGGTGCCTCAAAAACAGTCTGTGTGAGAGTAGCCAAAGCCAATGGTCAACACAAAATGAAAACAGACAAAATCATGGTCTACTGACTGTTGTCCGCTCCAGAATGTTCACATGAATAAAAGAAGATGGTTAAGCGACTTGCTACTGCTTATTACACTGTAGATAGAATCTTCTTTTTGAGCACCCTTTATTGTGACCACCAGTGAATCTCATAGGATCTACCTCGTGCACTAACTCCGGTAGTGTGCATGGTTGTCTGGGCACTGGCTACAGAATTTAGCCAGTTGGTCAGCTACAATAGGTCTTGGGTCAAATTTGAGGGTGAGGTAAAGAGCAGGCAAACATCATTTATGTATGATAGATAAGATAATTTGGCTAAGAAAACAATTCAATTCACTGTCATGACCACACAATAATTTTAGGTTACTGTGGTGGTAGAGATATGGGTCTGAAAGATTGTGTATCCTATTTGTCTACCCCTAGGGTACAAGAGTATCAATGAAGATGATAAAGATGGTAGAAAATGATTCCTTATGCCTAACATTATAACAAGATTACCATAAAACAAACGAGACGAATACACAGGACAGATGTGAAAAATCTATATGAAAAATCAATCGCCGTCGTCATCTTCAATGATGGTACGACGCATTACTTTTGTTGGAGCAGAAAAGTCTTCATCATCTGAGTCCTCTTCGATCATCTGTTGCGACTTACGAATACGTTTCTTTCCAAGTAACTTGGGAGCTTGTTCAGGATCTTTGGTTACTTCCTCCAGAGGGGACACTTCACTCTGCTGAGACTCTTTCACAACGGCCTCCCGTTCATCTGAATTTGCATTATCATCATTCTCAAACTCAGCTTCCTCTTCATCTTCTCCATTGTCATTTCCATCTGGCACTGCACTGTCTTGCTCAAAGGAGTGATTAGCAGCAACCTTGCGTCTCTTCTTTCGGAGTTTGCGGCTTTTCTTTACTGGGACATAATCTTCTTCTTCCATGTTATTTGCATCAAATTCAACTTCATCTTCATCGTCTTCATCAGCATTACTCTTCGTTGCATTCTCTACTATTTCGTCCTCTGGATTGTCGTCCGCCTCTTCCTCCCTCTTTCGATCTTCCAACAGCAAATCTCTCACGGCAATCATGCGAAGTTCCTCGTTTACATACATATTGGAGGTAAACTCACAGAAACGATGAGGAATGGGGTGCCTGAACAGAGCCTCCACAAACATCATCGGATTTGCCTCTGCAACTCGAGCAAAGCGCTTCATCAGAGATGATGCAAACATGAGCAATGACGAAAATTCCTCCTTTTCTCGAATGGTGGTATCATTGAGAATAGTCTCCAAGACAGTGAACATGCCAACGTTATATAGCAGTGGTTCGTACGTAGATTGCTTGGCAGCAATTTCATTCTTCCCTAAAGCATCATCATAGTCTAGATCAGCATCACCTGACTTGATTTCAAATTTGCAGAGGCGGACAAGGTACGCCACAACATGACGATTAACATGAGACTCATTTGATGCATACTGGGACAAGAGCTGTGTGTACATAAACACAATGTGGTTGGATACAAACTTCCTCGTGAAATAGGAATCCTTGTCAAATTCATAGGCAGTAAGATTCATCCTCTCCACGGCATCTTTAGGCCTCTTCTTATCAGCACCATCCAAAAAACTGTTGGCACATCGTTCAGAATTAAGATCCAACAGCTTCCATGCTACATGGCAACACTCCACCAAATCCACAAGGTACTCTCTCCCAAACATACCAGCCGTCCATCTCGACAACAAGCGAGGCAATCGATCCAATGGCTCCGCGGCATAAAAGATTCGGTCCATCAGACCCAAAGCCATCATCTGCTCCGTAGAATCCTTAGATTCATACATTGCCCGGAGCAAGTTCAACATTTCCGCATACAACGCCACAGTCTGAGCCAACTCCCTCGGCTTCTTGTGCTCATGATACTCATCGGTGGAATTGAGGACCAGGTTAAACATGAATACGTCCATTGTAAAAATCAAATTCTGAGCGACAGACTTATCCTCGCTTTCGGTGCTCTTGCCATCGATGGACTCGACACCAATCTCCTTAACAACCCTCCACCACCTTTTGAAGAACCAGACTATTCGAAAGAACATGACTCTATCCCCCTCCTCTAGCCTGTTTGAGTCTCTACGAAATTCATTCTTCCAGCTCTTCATCACCGGACCGTAGCACTGTTTGACGAATTTACTGCAAAAGGAGTGCAATGCCGCCTTGGCTTTTTGACCGTAGTCGAGCGAATGGGCAGTGCTGCCGATAAACACTTCAGTCTTTTTGTTCTTACGTCGTGGCGGTTGATGTCTCGAGTTGGAAGCTTGCGGTTTACCGAGGTAGTCGTTGGCGGAGACATAGCCCTTTTTACCTACAAGTAGCGTCCCTCCAAAGTTGGAGTGGCGTGAGGGGGCATGGAGGGAGAGTTTGTCTCGTTCCGATTTGAGTAGGGACTGGAGGGAGGTGGATGCAGTTGTTTTGGAGGTTTGGATGATTCGTTTTGGTTTGTGATTTTTGGATTTGGTGGATTGGACGTTGGGGCTTAGTGTGGATCGTTGTTTGGTGGCTTGAATGGCTGATTTGGCAACTTCGGATGGATCCTGATGGGTATTTGCAACGAAAACAAAGTTGAGCAATCAATTATAAATGGCAGCGTTCAATTCAATGTCTGCATTCTCATAAATAGTTTAACAAGTAACAGTCCCAAGTCTCACTCACCTGCCCCTTCAACAAATAACTCATAATCTCCAAAACCAACAAACTATACCCCTCATTCTCCCTCTTCTCCACCTCCTGCCCCACACAAACCAACAACTCCAACACCATCTCCCTCTCCAACAGAACCACCAACTCTCCCGCCAACTTGGCGTGATCACGTCTCTTGTCGTGGTTCCAAATCATGGGCTGGATGCTGAGTAGGTTACGGATTAAATGTAAAACCAGTTCGATTTGGAGGTGGTCCGAGGAGGTACGGGAGGAGGTGGAGAGGGGTTCGGCTAGGAGGGAGGTGAAGATGGAGAGGAGGCCGCGTTGTTCTTTGTTTTCGTTGTCTTTTTGTTTGGAGGTGCCTTTGGATGGTTGAAAGGCGTATCGGTGGGAGGGGTGTTCTACAATCATTTTCTTGTATTCCATGAGGAGGTCGGATTGGGCTAGGGCGTTTTCACGTAGTTTGATTTGCTCTTGGATGACGCTACCATGTTTTATTATTCGGATTGTTCATTCACAAGATGTGAGTTGATGTTGCTGATTTGATGCACGAGATGTGAAAACGAATATGTATTGACTCACCTGTCATCCACCTTGCCAGATTTGACATCAATAGTCTGCCTCCCTGCTTTCATGGCACTTTCACTACAAGACAAAGACAATCAAGAGTTAGTGCATCTAATCATAATAAGTGACATATATCACATATCATGCACAAACGAACCTCAACGGCTTGGTCAAAATAACCAAAATCTTCAACACCGTAACCACAACCCCCCGATCATACCGACAACTCATCACCAACGGCAGCAACTTGGTCTTGACCACATTCCACTGCCCCAACAACAACCCAATGGGACGATAGCCATCGTTATCCCTCCGAAGTGCACGTTGCAAATCTTGAAGCCAGGCGAGGCAGTCCGTGACGGGGACGAATTCGCCTTCGTCGTTGGAGGAACCGATTACGGAGCAGATTAGGAGGAGTTCGTCGATGATTCGTTTGTCAATGTTCATTTCGGGGATGGAGGATGGGGCGTTGTTGTGAGCAGCAGCGGTGGTGAAGGGTTTTTTTCTTTGTTTGGTGGAGGGGGCGGCGGTGACGCTTGTGGGGGATGGCTGTTGGGGAGTGGAGGTGGACATCGTAGTGGTAGTTGCAGCTATTGAATCAGTCGGATTGAAACAATGAAATGGATGTATGGTAGAAGTCAAAGCAGGCAAGCTGGCTGTGTGCTGTGTGTTGTGTGCGTGTCTGTGCGTATGGAGCCTTTTTGCAAGTCTGTCATTGTGGTTTCTCGGGATCTCGATTTTGGAGGAATCATTATTATTTTGGCGCGTCAAAAAGAGAGATTTCTACAAAAGAGTCCATCAGACATAGAGGTAGCTACATTAAATTGAATAGTAGTTACCATTTAGAGTCAAACAAATTAATTAATTGAAAATTTTAGAAATCATTCGAAAAATAAATTTGTTCTTAATTGTAAATATATTCAACGTGGGATAGGTCTCGTGTGGCGCAATGGTAGCGCGTCTGACTTCTAATCAGAAAGCTGCGGGTTCGAGTCCCGCCTCGGGAATGACTAAATTAGTATTTTTGATTTTTGGCCTTTGGTTTTGACCACCTGGTGGTTAAAACTGACTGCCCCAACCCCTATGATTTTTAATTAAACTTTTTGGAACATACAAGCAGTCATGTCATCCAACATGTCCAACTAGTGCTATCTATTATACTATCAACTGTTGTTTATGGATTGACCCCATAGTTTTCGACTTTTTAGCCCGTCAGTCATCACTTCCACCGTGTCCAACCAATGCTATCTATCATACTATCCTATTGCTGTTTATGGATTGACCCCATAGCCCATAGCTTTTGACTTTTTAGCCCATCAGTCATCACTTCCACCTTCCACCATGTCCAAGTAATGCTATCTACCATACAATCCCACTGCTGTTTATTGATTGACCCCATAGTGTTCGACTTTTTAGCCCATCAGTCATCACTTCCACCATGTCCAAGCAATGCTATCTATCATACTATCCTACTGTTGTTTATTGATTGACCCCATAGCCCATAGTTTTTGACTTTTTAGCCCATCGGTTATCACTTCCGCCATCTCCAAGCAATGCTATCTATCATACTATCCCACTGCTGCTTATTTATTGACCCAATCACATATCTACCTCTTAATCCCTTGCAGAGTCACACTTTTCCATCTCTATCATCATGCCAACTGTTTTCCTCCCACATCAAAATTGAAACCCTTGAAATTTATAATACTCATCAAGCTACAAGAGAATAGTAAATCTGTCAGCATTCTCGACCCTGGTGGAATGCCCAACAAGATCAAATAAGTTTTTTGTTGAATGGTTGTTGTTGAGAGATTACTCGTTTGAAGGTGAGAGGTTTCCAAAATTCATATCAATGAACTGTCAACCATTGTCTCTAAACTGCCTCTGACTCATCCTTAGACGTTCTACTGTCTATAAGAAACCCCAACGACAATGATGCAGGAGAAACAGTTTGACAAAAAAAAATTGAGGTTCATGTCTTGCCTTAAGGGAGGCTATCATTTGCAGATGAAAGTGTCGTTGAGCATTCCATGTGTCTGAATGCTAGTTCTCAATATAGAGTTGACTGACTTTCTTGACATGCTTAAGGTCATGGTGAAAAAAAGCAGTGGTTTTTCTGAAATAGTACGTATAGAATTAGTGTAGTGACTAATTCAACTAAGCTTGGACAACACTGTTATGCAAACATCTTCATTTACTTTGTTTACTTTCAATACAAACCCTTCACCTCACATTTCATCTACTACTACCATACAATACACAATAGGCAGCCTATCAAACACAGCTAATAGCATGAGCCTACAATGTTTTGACTCTGAATTTGCAATCCAATGGAGGCTGATTGAAATTGATGCATCAATAACAATTACATTAAGGCCACAAATTAATCAGATGATGCATCAAGTAGCATAAAGATAAAGACAAGGTGCCAATGACACACATTTATTTGTAAAGAGATGAATGTTTTGAGGGTGGACGAATAAAAACCCAAAGAGAAGAACAGGATAGGTAATAAAGCATTGCAATTAACAAATAAGATGATTTTGACAATGGTAATTTTTAAAGTCATTGACTCTCAAAAATTCAATACAAAATCAACAAGGGGTGGGGCAGTACTGTGTAAAATTATACTATTTTTTGTGTTCACCACTGATACTGCTCTTTTTGGGCAAGTACTAAAGTGAAGATTCTCACCTCCTTGTGCTATAATTCAACATTGAGCAGTGGAAGGGAGAAATCTTAATTTTTAAAAAGAATATCTAATCGACACAAAAAAGTGCATGATCAGTGATCGCAGTGTGCAAATAATTAATATTGAGCTACTTTTTTCCATTTCTTGGATCACAATCATGTAATTATTCCAATTTTGGATGAAAAATCTGTTGACTGTTGCTTCATCAAACCCACTGATTCTTTCTCCATGTATGAGCAGTCATAGATTATTCTCTTTACACTAAAACTCTCATAAGAAATAAATTTTTCTCCCCTGTCTGGTTCATTTCATATTTTCTACTTCAACATATGTTGGCTACATGACAGATTCATACCATAAGCAGGATGTACCATGCTGTTCTCTGGTCTCTGGTTCCTTTGTCCACCTGTTTTTCTTTTGGTTTGATGTTCTCTGTGACAATATTAGGTTATCTACATGTCTATCTTCATTTATTCCGACTTTGCTGGCTCTGTCTTTGGTTGTTCTGCCTACCTTTTATTTAGACATAATTGTCCATACAATGTGAATAAATACTATCTTTCCATTTTTAATTTTCCATTGACTGAATGCAGGCATAATACATCACTATTTCAGCCTTTTTGATTTGTTATGTCCATAAGATCGTTTTCTGTTAAAGCTTTATGTTAAGTATGTGTATTCATCTTTCTAACATTCTCGCGTACACAATTAAATTTATACTTCATGTTGGCATTGACCTTCATTCATCTGATATGCATGAAAAATGTACACTGGCAATGAGTGGTCTGAAGAAGTTGTTATAGAATAAAACCATTACACCAATGGTCCGCATGTTTATGCAAACAGAAATGTCAATCATCAAATAGAAGTTGGAATGTTTGCACGGTTCAGTTGGAAAAAGAAGTGGATGTCTTTTCGCTTCAATTCAATTTGAAACAAAAGACATCCACCTCTGTTGATTAATCAGACAGGTAGACATCCTTTAGAATCAAAATTTTCACTTTAATTGGATGTTATCTGCCCATTCAATTCACCCTCATCAATTGCAAACATGAAGATGTCGTCCGATGTGAAGACACCGTTCAATTTCCCGTTCAATTCATGTTTAAATAATCAATTGAATTGACCAGGCAGGCATTTTTAGTTTCGCTTAGATGAAAATGAATGCTAGCATTCAAATGAAAAGCATGGGGTGAAGAAGGGAAAACGAATAATAAATTTACAAGCAACCAGCAATCCAATGCAAAGATGAGAATGAGTCTGCAATTCAATTGAACTCAATTTAATTATTTCAAACGACAAGCACCAAGAATGTTCAATCGTTAATTGAATCAAAAGAGCAGGTGTCACTCATATCAATTGAAAATCAAAACAAAAATTATTGTTCTGAGTGATCAGTCAAATGACAAGAACGGAAGAGACGAATAATAAATCAACAATTAACCAGCAATTGCATGAAAAAGAGAAGGATAGAGGTATCAATTGAGAATGAAGGGAGATTCATCGATCAAGAAAGTTGAGTGAATCTGTAAGAAGGTGGGGTGTGGAGTTGGTTTGAAGCATTAAGTCTTGCATTGTTAGTGCCGAGAGTCACACATTTCAAGTTTTCACCTAGCCCTCATTGTGAGCGATCACGTGAGATTTCTATACAGCATGGGGCAAGACTAGATTTATAATTTAAGGGTTGTCAAGCCTGAGTTATATCTAGAGCTTATTATTTTATTAGTAATTCAATATTAGATTGAAAAGCTTTGGGTCAATCTGTTGTATGACTAACTGCAGACAACATTTGCCGCTGTAGTCGAGGAAACTTACAAGATAGCTGTCCAAACTAACTATTATTTAATTGATTCAATGAATTGATATACTGCAGTATTGCAATTGTATTTCTACTAGTAAAAGCATGTAAAGGTTAACTCTCTCTATGGGATTTGAGATTTGATGATCCATGTGATGGCCAAAAGTCAATTTGAATTCCCAACAGTCAAACGAACATAAAAATATGGTGAGTCTAATATCTTCATGACATTAAGATTTCTTCCACATCTTTCAGACATAAAGCTGATCTACCTGGACACTCCCTTTTGAGCTTTGCAGGATTTATCAGAAAGATTGCACAACATTAAATAAATATGTAACAAAAAACAGGCTCCATCTGAATCCCTAAAAACTTGGCTCTCTCTGAAACTTTAACTACTCAAATTAACCAGGGTCCAAAGAAAATGTCAAGACACAAGGCTGCAAAAGTCTTGGTCTCCCTCTCTGCCTTCAACTAGCCTGATTAACATGGGCTTCCTGAAAGTTGTCACCGTTGTCCTTATGGACATCTCTTTCTGTCAGATGTGCCACTAAATCATGATCCTCATCCTGGAAGGCCTTCAGAGCAGTTGGTGAACAGCTTGTTGGAAATTGTCGTTTTGTTTTTGATGCCTTGAAGCAACGTGAACGTGATGGGTTATTCTTGTCACATTTCTTATCTTACATTGGTGATATATTGAATGCTGACTTATTGTGTTTGTATGACTTATGGTCTGTGGTACATTGGCAGCAATGGAGAAATGCTATTGTCTGTGATGCTGGCGGTTACTGTGTGCTTCAAGATTGTTATGGTAGCTTGTAGGATGCTTGCCACCACAGCCGGGGAGTTTGCATAGTTGTTGGTCAAACCACTGTACAATCTTTTCATGCTTGACATCGTCAGTCAACTGGGGCATATTTGCTGAGCTTTTGTCACTCTAAACTGTTGAGTCCATCATAACCTTGAAGGCACTTGCTTTACCCTTGTTGACTCCTGCCTGGTCCGTTGATTGCAGCTGCTCAACCGAAACACTAACAAGAGCAGATGCCTTTGTTACCCTTTTTAGATCAAGCCTGATACAACACAGAACATATAAAACCAATTTGGGAAGATCATATGCCTTGGAACTCCTCGTTTGATGCTTTCTCCGTGCTCTTGAGATAACCAAGAACAAAGTTAGCGGGAGTTGAAGGACTAAGAAGTGTGATAACAACTTTGTAGTGGACACTAGCAGGTCAAACATCTTCTCCATCAAACTTGCAAATATCATAGGTTTTCATCCAGTCAACCAATGCTTGCATTCACTCATAATTATACTATCCCACCTTGCTGCATCGCTGGGAGGCAATCAAATGATCCACACTAATAACCAAATGGTGTTCAATTGAAGCTTTCAGTTTTGCGAGTGCCCACTTGCTGCTTTCAAATTCCTCCTCTCCTGCATGTTGGTTGATTAAGGCTTGATACTTCTTCAAATCTTCAGGTTCATCCCCTTGATAGTCTTTGAGAAAGTTGGTGAAACTTGTTGAAGTAGCAAGTCAAGGAAAATCTGGGCAGATTCACAAATCTTGGGGAAGCTGGAAAATGTCTGTGATGTCGCCCTCATGACACCAGTCTGCAAACTTCTTGACCGTGACTTGCATGTTGAGGGACATTGATGCAAGGTCATCAAAGCCATCTGCAGAGGGAATCTTTGCGTAGTGTGGAATTTCATTTGAACATATTCTTTAGGACAATAAACAGACGTGGACGCACTTTCTCCCTTTCAGCAGAGCCCACTGACCCACACTGGTGCTTTGGCAGTTGCACCATAAATCTCACAGTGTTGTTGTCCGTTTTAAAACCTCTCTCTTTCAGTGTCATGCCAGAAAGAAGGGCTGGTGTAGAAGGTGAGGCTTTGGAAATATGGGAGGGTGGTGTTGCTTTGTTTGACATTGCTGCTGCTACTGAGAGTGAGAGGTATTGACCAGTGCCATCGTGTTTTTCATCAGCTCTGTCTTTGTGTGCTTCATCTGCACCAAGGAAATCACATTACCATTCCCCTCCTTCTCTTCCATTGTCTACTTCTCCTCAGTCTCATCTAGCGCATGCTTCTTCACTTCAGCTGCTGCTGTTGCCACCACCTACTCTGTTTCAAACTTGGCTACAAGACCGAAGCTCCTTCTGATCTGAGAGGCATCTCCTGTTTTTCTGACATATACCAAATCATTTCCTCACAGTCACTCATGCTGTCAGCGGAAGACCTCTGCATGTTCGTGTGCATGGGCAATTTGGTTGCCTCACTGTAGGCTGACATTGTCTGAGATCGTTCAGTGGTGAAGGCATCGTGAGTGTGATGACCGGTATGCATTATAATATACAACAATAACAGCAAACGCCGGTAACAAGCACCGTGGGCTCTCCAGATCCCGGCAGTGTGGTATGGATATACAACAACATCACTCTTATTAACTGCCGTTGGAGAGATGGAGGTAGCATCCAAATCAGCTGCCAAATGGGAGAAGCCAATGAGCAATAGGGATGGATGGGAGCAATAGGAATGGAGAGTCAGTCATGAACCAACAATCATCCCACAGGGAGAAGATACAATAATATGCTTCATTTTGTTCTGTTTTGTTTGTTTTGATGATGGCACAACTTCCACTCAATAATTCATTTGGGGCCTCAAATGAGCACTGCTACAATGAGAGCAGGTGCTGAGTTGCTTGTTTTGTAGAGCATGGGCTACAACCACAAGACTTTTATTTCACTAAAAGGATGGATGAAGCATGGCTTCTACAATTCACAATCTACGAGCTGCTTGGAGTGAACCTCATGTTTTGATGGAGCACGACTACAGTAACATAGTAAATGTCTGACCATGAACCAGCCAAGACTTTTCTATTTCAACGGGAGGGTAGGTTCCGATGGAGCACAGCTACAACAACACAGCGAACATTCTGACTCTCTGATCAATTTCTTTACAATCCACTTTCTAAATAACTCAACACACTGCAAATTTCAATAAGCGTAACAGGTCATAACCTGCAGCCAACTTTTGCCACTGTAGTCGAGAAAACTTACTATGTAGCTGTCCAAAGTAACATTATTTAATTGATCCAATGAATTGATTACAAATTGATCTGCTACTGCATTGCCATTGCATTTCTGCTGGTAAAAGCATGTAGAAGTGAAATATCTCGATGGGATTTGATGCTCTATGTGATGGCAAAAAGAATTCCGTTTTAAATTCTGAACAGTCAAACGGACATTAAATATGGTGCGTTCAATATCTTCCAGACATAAAGAAATCTTCCACATCTTTCAGACAAAAGCTGATCTATCTCAACACAGCTCAACACTTACTTATCACTCTGCTGACTTATCAAAATGAACTGTCAAACATGGAGAATCTAGTTGGATCTCGACAGTTAAAAATGTGAGTTGATGTCTTGGAGAATATGTCACAGTTGGGACAAATATCAACATAAAAAGGACCACAACATGTGTTTTGTAATGCAAAACTCAGATAGCTGCTTAGTTGCCCACATCGAGAACATTCCAGGCAAAAAGGAGAGTAGCTTCTTGGACCTGTCCCAGTGTACCACATTGTACAAGTTGTAATGTATGATATTGCTAGATTTTGTAACCATCCTAATCACCCCAGCTGAGAATGGTCTTTCCATAGCCCTCAGCAGCCTTAATCCATCTACACAAACCATATGTCCTTGTCAGAAAATAGGCAATCAATGAGCACAGCCAGGGCTTCTGACTTCTAAGGCAAGCCTAACACACTCCACATTAAAAAGTTCTGAGGGAGTCATCTCATCCGTAGAGAGATAACAGATAACGTTACACATGGCAACGGGCATGGTGCATTTTTCATTGAAAACCTATAGATGAGATCAGATGCTTGTAAATAAAATTTCTGTGGGATATATCAATATGAAAAAAAGAGGTGTGACCCATGGCCTAAGATGGGAATCTACATAAGTATGACAGGTAAATCTGAATTAAATGAAGATCCAAGACTGCTCTTCCAAGATTAGATGGATATAAGTGATGTTATCACAACTTAATGTGTGTTCTATTGACTGTATCCATTGTCCGTTAACAGGGGCACTACATCCGTTCCCTCAAATCATATTTTAGGTAGGTACCCAACAAATATCCATCCTACTGGATGTGGTCATGACAAGTTGCTTTTTTCATCTGTGAAGATGGTGAAGATATCTATTTAGGTGTAGATTATTTAGATGGAGTTGTCATCACAAATATTAATACTGTAAATACACAAGAAGAGAAGTGAATATTGAGCTTATTTTGACAGCCTTTGTTTATGTAAGGCATCTACATAAGAATTTTTATCAATGAAAGCTGAGCAAAGCTAGAAATAGGGTTGCTTGGTTGATAGGTGATTATGAACATTGGTTATCTACAAAAAGAACTGCACAGGTTCCCATCTAACATAATGCAGGACAAAATAATATGGGAGAAAGAAGACACATTGAACTTCATCCCTCTATTTCCTGCTCATTATTTACTGAACTCTGATTGGTCAAACAGAAAAATGCTTTTTAGGGATCAATTTCGCCTCGATCTGACGTTGTTGGTGGTCCAGTAAGTTCAGTTGAAACAGTTGGTGTTGATCCTGAGGTTGGAGGATTGGTCAATACTTCAAATGGTGCTGGGGTCGGTGGTTCAGTGTTGCAGACATCGACATAGTTACAGTTTCCATTCATTAGTGATCCACCTCCAAATTCCATGTTACAGCACGTCATGAGAGAGTTGTAAGCCATGGTATCAGCAATGAAGAACTCGTTTGAGCAACTGATACCATCATAGAAGAAAAATTGAGCCTCACATGGGGTTGGGGCTGGAGTGACAGGAGAAGGTGTGGGAAATGGAGTGTTACAGATATCAACATAGTTACAGCTTCCACTGAAGATTGATCCCATTCCAACGACGGCGTTGCAACATTCGGTGGCTGATGCGAATGAGGGTCCATCATTGAATAAGTCATTGGTACAGACTGAATTTTCAACGTAGAATCGACGAGCCTCGCATGGTGTTGGTGCCGGTGTAATAGGTGCAACAAAGGCAGGAACAGGCTTTGGTGTGGGGTTGGGTGTAGGATTGGGGGTAGGGTTAGGGGTTGGATTGGGCGTAGGGTTCGGGGTTGGATTAGGGTAGACAATGTTTGGGACAGGCTGGGGTGTAGGGGCAGGTGTAGGATTGCAGAGAGCAGGCATGACTGGGTTGGGCTCGGAACAGGGGCATGGTACTGGAACCATATTAGTTGATCCCTTATATGATCCTTTTGATGAACCCTTGGAAGAAGACATGACAGGAGCTAGGCATGTACACATGTCCAAATTGGAACTTCCTGAAGAAACAGGGGCGGTAGCAGTCACGGCACACATGCAAGTTCCAGTTGACACAGAGTAGGTTGACTTGGGAGCCTTGAAAGAGTAAGAGGCCTTAGGAGCCTTGTAGGCGTAAGATGTCGCCTTCGGGGCCTTGTAGGCGTAGGATGTCTTGGGAGCCTTATAAGTCATGGTCTGACCATAATTGTACGACTTTGGAGCCTTGTAAGCACCAACGAAGGATCCTTTGCTGCCTCCTTTGCTTCCTCCTCCCTTGCCTCCACCACCAGATACAGGGTTGACACCTCCAGAGTAACCATCGTTGCCCCACTGCAAATCACGGTGACCATCAGAACGCCAAGAAGAACCAGATGGTTTGATGTTGGCGCTTGCACCAGAAGATCCCTTGAATGAAGATGACTTGCTTGCTCCCCCCTTGGAATAACTGTTCATCTTGCTTGCACTTGAGTATCCATCAGATCCCCATCCACCAGAAACACTGGATTTACTGTTGAAATTAGCTGACTTCATTTTGCTTGCACCTTTGCTATTGTAATTGGCTGGCTGCATCTTGCTGGCACCTGAGTATCCATCAGCTCCCCATCCGCTTGTAAAACTGGTTTTAGGTTGGCTGTACTTGGGCGGGCTGTAAGGTTTGGGATTGGAGTACTTGGGTGCGCTGTATTTGGGAACGCTGTAGCTGTACTTAGGCACGCTGTATTTGGGCACAACGGGATTGGGAACCACTGGGCAGGCACAGGGCACGTATTGAACGGGTTCACACGGGTCGTAGGCAGGAACCTCAGAAATGGAGCAGGCAGCGGGGGAAAAGAACCCAGCGTTGCCTTTGGGGCCCTTGGATCCTTTCGGTGCCTTTGGCTGGGCGTTGTAGGTGATGCCATAGCTGCTACCCTTGGGACCCTTGGGGGATGCGGCTTTCGGCTGGGCGTTGTAGGTGAAGCCGGCGCCTTTGCTTGATCCTCCCTTGCTTCCACCACCTCCGTAGTTAGCAGGAGCGGTCCATGCATCTCCGTTCCACTGCAAGTTCCTGGTCCTTCCTTCAAACACATCGTTGGTAGGGGAGGCGTAACGTCCATCGATAAGACGACGGCACTGCTCGCCATCGAATCCCTGCGCTTGACTCAGACTGGCGTTCCCACTATCAGGCTTACTTTTGCTTAAACCAACACCAAGTCCGATGGCTATTGCTGAAACGGCTACACCGGCAGCTCCGATTTTGAGGGCTCTTTTGGACACCATGATTGACTTCGTTTTCAGATGGGGATTGTGGCAAGTTACGATGGCGAATGAAAAGTTTTATGACGACAAACTGATGGTTCGTTTTTGCTTTTCAAATCCAGGAGACCAGCCGTTGGGGTGATGGGTGGAGAAGTGGGACATGGTTTCAGTTTCAACGATCATTTGGTTTTGATTTGACCATGCGATAGTTGGCGTCTGGCACGAAAGGATGTGAAAAGACGATCACATGTACCTGCTGCCAAAGCCGATGGGCTTTATGTTTAAACATGGAGATGGAGTATCTTTTAAGCGATTTGAATTCTGGCCCTTAAATGAAACAGAATTCAAAACTTTTGCACAAGAATCGCTTTTATTGATTCCTAAGTTGAACGTATCTTTTGGATTCGAGATTTGAATTCTTGACACGTCATTCCTACGTCCCTCCCTCTGGACGGAGTAATACTGATACATAGGTACCTAGGTAAGGTATGTAGAAGGATTAACTCTACAATTAACAACATAGATAGATAGTAAAACTGTGTATCATGCCGAGTGAAACTGTGTATCATGCCACATACCCTTGTACTTCAGCTGCAGCACAAAAATGTTGTGTCTTCTGTACATTATGAATTAAAATATTATCTGTGTGTGATCCAAAATCTCTATCAGTCGACTTAATAATTCCAGTTTCAACTTTATTCTTGCTTTGGTCATGATAAGGAAAGTTCATTGCAAGACAATAGGTTTTCAATTTAATTTTTTAAATTTTCATTGCAAAACCAGGTTTTTTCTATTTCAGTGAACTGGAAAATTAATTGACAAAAAAGGTTCAGATTGTAGTCATTGTAAATATAAAGGTATTTGTATTTCTATTTCTTTGATGCATGGTGAGAGCATTGAAGCAAAATAGTCATGGTAGTTTCTTACCTTAGACTCTAAAATATTCTGGAACTAGTGCCTGGTGCTGTAAAATTTATCTGATTTTACACAAGACAAAATTTAAACACCAAAAGACACTAACATTTGTCATAACGATGTGCCTCCTCTGTGGTATGGGCAACTGTATCCAGGGAAGGAAGAAGAAGCTACACAGAAAATACAACTTGAACTATTATTCTCAACTAAGTTCTCAATTTTGATTCAATGATAATCTTGACCTTGTTATGTTTTGCTGAAGAACAGAAACTTGTCTGGGGACTTGTTGTAATATTCAGACGTGTTCATACACTACAACACATTAGTCAACCTACTTCTTGTTTGTAGTCAATAAATCTATGCCATTGTTCCAACAAGGGATCCTTATTGAGTCTTTGGGATCTTTGTATTGGAGAGTCTTCAATCCTGAGGTAAACTTGGACCTAGTTCAGAGTCCTTTTGAAGTAACCACTCTTAGTTTGGTGTCCTTAGTCAAGGTCCCTATGCATATGCAGCTTTTGGCTAGATGATGTATAATTAACGGTACCAATACCTTACCAAATACCATCCCAGTCAAAATAAAAACGCCGGTGACCGGAGTAGAAAAAACCCTTGCTTTTGTCGTGCTAATTTCAAATTGAAAAAGTTTATCGGACGACAAAATGTTTTCAATTTGAAATTTGCATGGCGAAAGCAAGGAGCAACCGGAGGTTTTCAAAACCAGTGTTTTTATTTTGACTGGCATCTATATGCAATTACTAAAAAATATTATCACTAAAATGTACCAACTTCATCTGTAAAAATCAAAATTATCATGCCTTAGGTACACAACAATCTTCAATCTTGAACATCTCACTGTGGTCCTATTATGATTCCTTTTCTCTCCGATGACAGTTGTCTCTGTACCATGATGCATAATTCTGGCTTCTCTCTAGAAACTACTGATATAAGAAACGATAGAACAGTCAGTGACATTAATTCAAGGGGTTCAGGATATATTTCAGTCTTTATGGAAGGCTCGTAATGAGATCTTACATGGGGGTGAAAATTTGATCAACGATAAGAGGGATGATATGACCAGAGAGAGAGAGACTATTCGAGATCAGACATGAGTGTTTCTCTATTTAATTGTGCATGAATATTTCATTATTGACCATCCGCAAAAACATTCCTTTCGTTGTGGC
The DNA here is from genome assembly GCA_036939635.1 of Cyclotella baltica. Lineage (NCBI taxonomy): Eukaryota > Bacillariophyta > Thalassiosirophyceae > Thalassiosirales > Thalassiosiraceae > Cyclotella > Cyclotella baltica. The sequence continues at coordinate 2,492 of JALLAY010000189.1, read as the reverse complement.
CAACTACAGACCACAGACATCTTCCGATCAATAAGGGGTGACACACAAAACACTTAGCACTGGCATTTTGCCGGGATAAATAAATATTTATCCTCGTCGTCCAATCTGCATTGTTCGTGTTATAGCCACTTATATATGTATGTAATAAGATTTTAGTTTCATATAAGTTACATATGTTGAATATCTATGGAGCATCATCGGGATCAAAGCAATGCCACTGCCACCCATCGTTACATTTGCACATGACACATAACCAATAGCAGAGCACAATCAAACAATAGGACGCTGCTCTGACCGAGAAAGCATGAACTATGCACCATTTACTATATTCCTTATTCGAAGAGAAATATGGCTGTTACGAGTATATTGAATGTTATATACTTGACCAATGCATCCTTTGATATCAGGTAATTTTGTAACAAATCTGGATAAAACATCAGCTCATTGTCATGGCTCAGCCCTGCATTTTTTCTCTATGATGAAAGTTCAAGATGAAAGTGGGGAGTACCTTTCTCCAAAAGATTCATTTAGATATCTTTCCGTCACATTGGAGGATACTTTTGAAGCTATCTTGAGATGACTGGATGATTGTGTATTCAGTATGCTGTTGTATCTTAGGTAATGGTTGTAACCAGGGGAATATCTTGCTTTGCATTCCTAAAACAAAAAACTTCAGAAGTGATTGATTACCTCTAATATGCAATTGGTGGTAGTTGTGGAAGAGAATGTTGAGAGATGTGATGCAAGAATTACAAGCCACTAGATTAGCTTGGCTTCATCTCAGATTCGGGCTAGTGACATGGCAGAAGCCGCTGTGTGTACTAGTTTTATTAGAAGGCTTAACTGATAACTCCACGGTAGAGTTCTTATCGGTGAAGCCTTCCAATAAAAGTTTCAAAATTGCTTTATACATTTATTAAATTTGTATGTTTAGATTCCATCTGGGCATTGAGCAACCCGAGATACCCAGTCCTTCATTCAGCTCATTATGGTGATGGTATCAGATCTTGGATGCAATGTCTCTATGATTCTTCACCCACATATTTAAATCCACACATTTTTTACGGCGAATCTGTAGAAAGTATGCCCCAACTCCTTGCCATGACAATGTTTCCCAAAAATATTTATGGAATGCAGATGCTTGTCCTACCACAGCCGTCAGATAGATCTATGTTTGATCATTTTATTGCAAATTCTCATCAGCCTCTTCCTCCGAGTTTGTGTCATGGGAATCAATATCTTATTGGCATCCATGATGTAGCCCCATTGCACATCTTGTTATGGATATTGAAAAGTAAGCTCTAGGTGATTGTCAAAAAGAGTTGCATATTATTGGGTTTCTGCTGGACTTGACCACCCATTTTTGTATCACCAGTGTGGTACTGGTAGGTATCATCCGACACCCCTGTGGTAGTCTTGACCGTTCAAATGAAAATTTCAACTGTCACCACCCTACATTTCCCAGCTTGCTGAGAAAGTCAGAACTTCCGAGAAATGATTGAGTTCAGCCAGTTCATAGTCATATCAACATTCAATTGAATCTGTTAACATACCAAAAGTATTCTCAAGTAACAACTTTCGGCAGTGCACAGGCCATTGCACTTCTGTTTTTACGGCCACCCCCAATGATTTGAAAATAATTCTGATATCTCTGTATTTGGTATGATGTGATTGTTGTAGACCTACTTGAGCATTAGATTACATTACATTCTCTCTCTATCAGTCCAATGATATGGAGGATGTTGTATTATCTTTTGATCCAGTGCTTTTTCAACAATGGCAACCAGCTAAAACCATTGATGATGACATCTTTGCATTGGGGGTGAAGTTGAAGTTGCATTGGAGAATTGTGTCCTCAGTCACAAGAAATGTCAGTCATTAGTCATTGATCAATGTGCTCTGAGATTAAATAATCGCTCTGAGCAATCATCAACCATTACAACCACAGGTGAAAGAGAAAGAACAAAGAATTGGGTAGCATCTTGCCGCTGCTGCAATAGTAAGATACAGAAATTTGGAGAGTTTGGTGATAATGCAGAATTCCTTCCAAAACAAATGATAACTTAACAATTGACATCCTTTGACAAAAAAGATGATTCAGGATGGGTCAGTGAGAATCAATGACATGTTAGGGTGTAGCATTCATTTTTGCTATCATCTGTAGGGACGTCATTGGGAGAACAGGGCTGTGACATGCCCTTATCATGTTTTATTGCCTGGAAGGATCCTTGAAAATGAATGACTAATGACTACAGTGCACTGGTAAAACATGACATAATTGGCGATTCTCAGCAACAAAACCGTAGAAAACAGTGATAACAATTCTATTGGATATATGTCAAGGACAACATCTGAATAAAGGCAGCTCTTCTTATTGTCATTTGATGAAGCAATATATGGATTCATCTTGGCCATGATTGTTTGGCAACAATGTTACTAACACTATCTGGCAAAAATCTGATGGCTGCTCAACAGATTCATTCCTGCTGGCT